>CM031240.1:683320764-683623572 GCA_018340775.1 Taxus wallichiana var. yunnanensis | reverse complement strand
TGATAATTCCATCTTGAATAATTCTTCCTTGAATGAATCCGCTCTGTTGTTGAGAAATGATCTCCATGAGAATAGGCTGCATTCTAGTGGTGAGAATCTTTGTAAAGATCCTATAAATGACATTAACCAAACTGATAGGCCTGAAATCTTTGAAGTCTTTTGCATCCATCTTTTTCGGGGCAAGCACAATGTGTGTATTATTTAGTTCTTTAATAAGATTTCCCATTCTGTAAAATTCATTGACAGCTTTCAAGAGATCTTCAGAGCATATTTCCCAACATCTTTGGAAAAGTTGGCTCGAGAAGCCATCTGGACCTGGAGCCTTATCCCCTTCTAAAGCAAAGACAACCTTTTTAATTCCTCAATGGTGACAGTTTTTGAAAGACTTTTAAATCTCTCAGCAGGTATTATATTATTAGGAATGGAGTCCAGGAGGAAAGATGTCGCTTGTTCATTGTAGGAGGTATCTTCAGTGAGGAGGTTCTTGTAAAAATTTAGCGCCTCTGTTTTGATATCTTCAGGATCCTTAGTAATGTTTCCATTTCTTTTAGCAACTTCAGAAATTTTGTTACAAGCTCTATGTTTGATGGTTGTTAGGAAAAAATTTGTATTTCTGTCCCCATCCTTAAGCCAAAGGGCTCTAGATTTCATTCTCCAAAAGGTTTCTTCATGGCTGTTTATATTATGTAGATCTGATAGGAGTTTTTTTTCCCGCTGATGATCCTCAAGGGTCATACCTTTCATGGAGACATTTAGCTCAAGCTCTTCAAGCTGTTGCTTAAGTTCTTTCTTCTTTTCAAAAATGTTTCCAAAAACCTCTTTATTCCATTTTCTAACTTTCTGTTTAACATTCTTTAACTTCTGAAGGAGCCTGAATTGGGCCGTCCCTGTGCCTTCCCAAACCCACCACTCTTTAATTCTGTCCAGAATGTCCTCATGTTCGAACCACATTTTCTCAAATTTGAAATTACCATGAAAAGGTTTTGTCCAATTGAAGAAATTGAGGACTATTGGATTATGATCAGATCCCGTTCTGGGGAGAGTAGAAAGATGGAAATTCTGGTCCAGGATCCAATTTGCAGAAATAAGAGCTCTGTCAAGTTTAACCTGAATTAAGCTCTCTCCTAATCTTCTGTTAGACCATGTGAATTGATTTCCATGAAGTTCTATGTCCATAAGATTAAGAGTCGAGATGAAGTCTGCAAATTCTTCCATACCAAGGGAGAATTCAGAACTTCCTCCAAAATTTTCTCCTGGATTCAAAGGAGTATTGAAGTCTCCCATAACCAACCAGTTCATGTTTTCAACCTTGCTTCGAACAAGGTTAACTCTTTCCATAGCCTTCTTTTACCAGTAGCAGTATTGGGCGCATAAATATTAGATAAGATCCAGCTATGATTATTTTCAAGGCTTTTAAAGATAATAGCTAAATGATTCTGGGTTGAGGAGAGTACCTTACCGTCAACCATCTTTGTATCCCAAAAGATCGCTAAACCTCCAGAGGCCCCTTGAGAGTCAACAGCAGCAAAGGCAGCGTTACGGTAAAAATGTTACATGGATGATAACATGTTGGCACATAGGCATGTCGGTATAGATTCTAACTCCCATTTCGAGAATTCCATACTCATACTCTACATTTTATGCCTCTTCATGGCTAAAATGCTTCTCACAATATGTATGCACCCAAATTTACAAATGCTACATTGTTGGAAAATAGTTACAAAAAGGTCTCCAATGATGCTTCATGTATTTTCCAAAGGTGTTCAATCTCCTAAATCTCTTTTCATAATAACTTATTTGTATCCTAGTTTTCTTTACTTAGCAATTTTTTTACTAATCTACAGCTCCCGCTATGTTTTCCTTATTTTTGGCCTTTAATTACAAAACCATCACCATGCCTCAGGTGCGATCTTATAAATGCTTCCTAGATAGGGGCGGTTTTTAACCACCACCCTACGTAGGGTGGTGGAGATGTGTGAAAATTCCATAATATTCAAACGTGAATTAAGATGCATGTTACTCCACTCTAGTTCACTTTGAACACATGTTTGTGAACTGTTTTAGCTGATTTCAAGCTTGATTGCCTTGTGGCAATCTCCTCTTCCACTTGTGATTTTTGATTGACTTGTTAACTACATATTCATGTTTTTATGTGACACCCCATGGTAGCTAAGTGTGTTAGTGCACAATATAGTTAACCTCTATAAATGCATTGTTTCTTCAAAAGAAAATGGTGAAAATATGTTTTGTATTCTTGAATTTCGAGCTACCACATTCTTCTTACTGGAAATTACATAGCCAACCTTTGTTCACTTATGTTATCTCTCTCAACTGCATTGTTATTAGACTTTTATTGAAGATGTCATTGTTCCAACATCTTCTCATTGTTTATTCTACTACATTCATGATCCTTGGACTAAAGTGAACACATGAGATTGAAAAGACAAGCTATGGGGACAAAAATAACACAACAAGATTTGTCATTACTCTATATTTCCAAGTTGGGTTTGATGTTAGTTATATTCATTTCTTCACATTTTTTCTTAAATTACACACATATATCAAATAGATTATAACAAAATAATTTCCATCATTACAATCATTCAATAGTTATAGTAGATCAATTCATCTAGGAGATCCTCCATAGAAATCTTCTTTACTCTTATCGGGAAGTTGCGGGAAGAAAATCTTAGAAGCTTTGATTTCTTCTCGTGCTTCTAAGGAAAGAACACAGGTTAGATTTACATCCATATTTTAGTGAATCTTGCATTATTTAAAATAGAATAGATTTATTCTTCATGAGATAAACAACTTGATCTCAGTTATTTATTTGTTTTAGGATTTATTAATTAGAGTAGAATCTTTTTTCCTCGTTTCATCTTTTAAATTAAAAGAACAAAACATTTATTTTACTAGAGTATTTGATTTCATTTATATCTTGGAAATAAAAACATAGAATAGTTTCAATTTAATTATATTATTTGTTATTTACTTAATTTAAATTAGATAATTGCAAATACATGACCATCAACATCTTTAAAAATAACACACATACAAAAGTGATCCACGGGTACCACAACCGAATGGTCTTGAGTTACTTATGGACATAGATACAGGACTCCATATTATTTTCCTTGTGTGCATGAATTAGTTAACAAATCAAAGGAAATCAAAGCTAACACCTAATAGCTCTTTCAATACAAATCTAATATAAAATCTAAGCACCATCATGCTAAGAGCTAAACAAGTAATAAACATCAACATTATGCATTATAACCTTGAAAATGAACTTCAAACTAACATGTAAACATTTATTTCTCTACTCTTTAGAAAGATAAATCAATGAAATAGACCTATGTAGATCCTTTAGCTATCAAAGGGTTGATAGTTTTTGTTTGATCCAAGATGATAAAAATGGAGGTTCATCAAGCCATGGCTTATTAGGCCTTTCTTGATTAACTCCATTGTTCTTCACAAAAATCTTGGATGGATGAATGCAAATGAAAGATGTTTAGCTCCACTAATGGAAGAATGCTCTAAGATGATAAAATGGCTATAGTCTTAGGCTCTATGCTCATTTAGGTGTGTAAAGGTGTAAATAGAAAGGTAGGAGGAGGGCTCCTTATATAGTCCCAATGGATAAAAGAATATCTACATCCCTTTACATGTGGGATAATAGCTAGGTTGAGTTAGTTGTGGATAAGGATGGTTGAAAGGGGGTTGAGTCAACCTTAGGAGAGTTTATTTTGTCCTTTAGTGACTCATGGGGTTTGAGGGGATTTATTAATTAACCAAAGTGATTAATTAATAGGTGAGAAAGCTTATAGAATCTTTTTAGAGGAATAATTAGCATGATTTAGACTATGGGAGGAATTTAATCAAATAAATGATGATTTATTGATTTAATGGAAGAGGAAGCTTAATTAATTAATAATAATTAATTAGTCTAGATAAAAAGGGGATTAATTAATGGAAGGTTGTTAATTGGCATATTTTTTGGATAGAAGAGTTAATTAATTAACGTAATGTAACTTTATTAACGAGGATAGAAGAGAAAAATGCATTTATTGATGATATGTTGTCAATTTGTGGAAAGGATATAATTAGTGTAATTTAAGTATTTAAATTGCTCGAGCTAAATTATAGGTGTCTACATTTTCCCCTCTTTGGGGTGGCGTAAGTGATGCCACTTCAAAGATAGTAGATAGAAAAATTTTGAAGGGGTAGAAGAAAAATTAGTAGAAGTGAGAGATGCCCCCTCGAGTGTTGATGGGGTGATGAAAGAAGGTGATCGAAATCGAAAAAGGTGAGAGAAATGGATAGAAGAATGGGTAGGGGTAGGATGCTCCCTAGTGAGAAGTAGAAGAATAAGGTTGATAGGAGAATGATCAAGAAGAAAGAGAGAAGATGGCCAAGAAAGAACTAGATTTTCATCCATTGTATTAAAAACAACTTTTGTGTCATCATATTGCCAAGGATCTACATCATTGGTCCTTATTAAAAATATAAGCATATGAAAAAATTAGAATGACATGAAAAACCATAATACAAACAATTTCCATTGCTGAAAACACCAACTCCATGCAACATACAAAAATGTAATGCAATACGAGAAAGTAAAATATTCCTAACTCCTTACAACATACATAATGCAATGCAATACAAGAAAGTAAACAAGCTAACCTAACAGAGAAATATAATGCAATGTTTTGTTATCAAGCTTTGATTCCACCTATGTGAATTAACAAAAAGGGTTAAAAATGGTGCCCCAAGCAAGGATACATGCAAGGGGAATAATGAAGGACACTTGGGTCCTATGAAAAGTAATCATGCACTATGAAACAATACCAAGCAACTCATTGTGCCCCAGTATAAACATAGTAAGAAAACTAGCTTTGTTGATAGAGGTAGATCAAGATGATCCATGAGTCATGCACAAGAATAGGAGAGAACCAAAGAGTGATGTTTTGGATGATTTTATTGTTTTTTTTATTTTTTAGAAACATATTTGAATGTTTTTTGATTTTGAAAGTTTTTTTTGAAACTATGTACAGGAAGACAAAGAAGCGTGGATTCCCCCAAGTGATAGATGGGATGTACAAGGGAAAATGCCACAGTATGTGCAAATGAAAGTGAAGATGAAAATGCCCCAAAATTAGGTGGGAGTATTCAAAGATAAAATCTTCACACATGAAGGGGGATCAAGGACCAATATAAAATAGGTTCAATCATGAGGGAAACAAGGATGCCCCAGCATAAGTTAGCCAAAAACACATGATAGAAAGGAAGTGAAAATTGATTTATTAAAAGGGGACAAAAGTGTCCATAAACATAGAAAAAAGGAAATCTTATACACATGGATGTTCTAAATGATTTAAAGAATAGAGGATGCTTATGAAAATATTTAGAAGGTGGTTGATGAAAAAGTGATTAGCCCAGGCACAAATCATGAGACAAGACATGCAAAAGAAAGAGTTTGAACAAGGTCTAAAAAGTAACACTTGGTAACATACTAATCATGTTTACTCATCGAGATCTCATGTGTGCACGTGGAAATGAATTACCTCTTGAAGGAAAGATTTGATAGACAACAAGTGAAGATACTAGCCAATGTGTAGGAATGATTTAGTTTGAAAGGTGATTTGTGAATGGATTGTGGAAGGAGAGCTATACATTACTCCACTGCCATCTAGACATCCATAGCCCCGATAGAGATGCATTTGATTCTAATCACAACATTTCTCTCTACTGCCATTCAAGCATCCATAGCCTTAGTAGAGATTATTGGAAATACCCCAAGAGAGAGTTATATATCAATTTGCTTTTGATTTTAGCTTTTTCTTTTGATTGATTGATTTTGATTCTTTTTGTTTCTAAAACTTATTTCAGCTCTCTTGTTTGACAAGGGGTTAAGAACCACTGATGGCTTGATGGAAGGATGTGGAAGTGATTGTGATGATGAAATTGGCTAGTGTCAACAAATACGCCCAAAAATTCTTCCCAACAAGTTTATTATATGTAGATAGTGATAGGATCTCTAAGAGGTCAGTTGTTCTTTAATTTACCAAGGTGATGAAAGACCAAGGTCAAACAGATACCATAGAGATAAATGTCACAAAATACATGTGAATAGGCTAACCAAAATAACATCAAGGGATGAAAATGGTGGATGACTTGCAGAGGAATATGAAAGAAAGGGAAGAAAGAACATCCATGTGTACACAATACTTGATTGCAATGTTTGATCTTTGTACCTTTGATTTTGTTTTTGTAATGTTTTAATGTTTTCTCATTTTTTTGTATTTTTGAACTGTTTTATGATTTTTTTTTATTTTTTATGGTTATCAAAATGAAACATGTCACTCTGTGATAGGATCCAACAATGATGTTTATGATTTCTTTGATAAGAGATACTAAGCATGTTTGCTTATCAAGTGTAATATTATCCCTGATCTCGATGATCTGTGGTGAGCTCACACTCAACAAATGATTGTGATTTGTTTTGAAACATGGATTTTGTATGTGGGAGCTTGAGTTCCCTATCCATAGGTTTTACACTTTGCACCATACTTGATGGGTACATTGGTGTGCATTATGGAATCACATTTGATTTTGAATTTTATAATCATTTGAGTTGTTGGGAGCTTTGGAGCTCTTCAGTTTTGATCTTAGCTTGATAAAGAACTTGTCTAGGTTTCTTATAAGCTAATGCTTGACTTGTTTCTATCCCAAGAAGTGGGAGAAGAATGTGGATGTTTAGAATTGATGTGAGAAATGATGGTGGGCTTTCCACAATCATTTGGTAGAAGAATAATGTGATGGATGAAAAGGATATGGTCCAAGAATTGAAGAAGATGGGCTACTAGAAGGTGAGCCATAGATAGAAGATGGAAGGCTACTTGGATGTGGCCCCAAATAGAAGGAAGAAGGAATACTAGGAGGTGACCCATAGATAGAAGATGATGGATGGGATGTAACCAAGAAGATGTGGGCTATAAGGAGGTGTCCATAGATAAAAGAAATGATGGACTATTAGGGATGATGGCCATACATGAATAGAAGACAAGGGGTTTTTGGTCATGCCCCAAGAATGGAAGGAGTAGGACTACTGAAAGGAGACCCACAAATAGATGGTGAAGGGCTATTTAGAGGTGACCCACACCTAGATAGAAGATGAAAGGGATACTTAGGTAGTGACCAAGGTGAGAGATTGTGATTGAGGAATTTGATATAGATAAAGAGGATTGGGTGATGAGAAGATAGGCCATGGATCAATGCAAGACCTAGAGTTTCATCACATAATGAAGAATGTGAAGATGGAAGAATAAGAGGATAATCAATTTGTATGATCTTAGGCTCTTCCTCCATTTCTTGATAAAAGGAATCAACCTTTTCCTCACAATATGTGGATGCATCAAATTCTAAAGAGAATCCTTTCTCGTAATCTACTAAAGGAATATCTTCTTGTGCCCCTATAAATTCCCTGATTGTTTCTTCATTCTAAAAGAGGTCAATTGGTATGAGTTGTTGATCGACCACCAGGGGTTGATTGGAAGAAAGAGGTTCAATTGGTTTGGAAGACTTAGAAGATGTTTGATGATGATTGATATAAGAAGATGACATGGGGGATGAAGAATATGTGGAGCTAAATGTCTCAGGAGTAGAAGAAGATGGTGTGGACCTACCTATACAATGGTATATCATCTGTAAACTAGTAGGATTAAGTCCAAAGTCTAGCATATTGTGATGACATGGAGATGATTCAGAATTTGAATAGAAGGACTTTGAGTCACACAAATCTTCAAAGAAGGAATACTTCATGGGGGTGATTGATGAATAAGGTCCTATAAAGAAGGGGAGGACCATGATTCAAGAATCACATTGGATGAATAATAACAAGGGTCGTGAAGAAAGAGAGGACCGTGATTCAAGAATTGTATTAGATGTTTGATTGGAGGGATTTGAGTCACGTGTATCTTCAAAGGAAGAAGATGTCATTGAGGAGACTAATAAAAGGGGTCCTACGAAGAAAGGAGGACCGTGACATAGGATTCATATTAAATGTATGATGAAGAGGGTCTTGTGAAGATAGGGAGGACCATGATGTAGGATTCATTAGATGAATGATGAAGATAATTTGTGGTGACACAAATCTTTAGAGGAGGAGAATTTGTTTAGGTGACTGATAATAGAGGTCCTGCAAAGAAGGGGAGGACCATGACTTAGGATTCGAATTAGATGAATCTGAATAGTAGTTTGGATCTGAATCATCAAAAGAATTAGAGGAAATATTTGGATTGGAATCCTCAAAAGAAGAGGAAATGTTTGGATTAGAATCTAGAAAAGAGTGGGGGAACTCAAATAATAATTTAGATCAAAAGTGTCCAAACCATACCACCGACTATGAGATGAAGGTGGGGAATGGGTTACCCAAATGGGTTCTCTAGCGTGAAGAACCAAACAAGGTTTGGTCATGATGGGCATCTTTTGATGTGAATGCCTAAAACTTTGATTCCTTATTATTGTATGTATAAGGGACCTTATGATAATCAATCATTTTTGGCATGTGTTACGTTTAAAGGTCTAGACCTAGATTGTATGATCAAACTTTCTTCAAAGTGAAGAAGGTTTCATGTTGATTTGGGAAGCATAACAAAAACCAACTAGACATTTCATAAAGATGGGGATGCTTGTGTGATTTTCCAAAAGGGAAGCTAAGGAAAACATACATCATGATGACTCAATATTGATAATCCAACAAGGTTTGGACAACAAGTTTGGAGGCGTAAATGTCAAAGGATTGATCAAATTTTAATAACATAAAGGATATAAAGGAAATATTTCCAATGTTTGATTGATGCAAAAGTTGCTTGATAGGAAATGTTTTTGCCAAGGTTTGAAAGATATGTTCAAAAATGACCATGAACTTAGGCAAAAACAAGAAGATCAAGAGGATCAAAGACCCAAAGGATTGTCCTAGAAATGAGTTTATAAGATGGATAAACACAAGGAAAAATCACACAAGTTCAAAACACAAAATCCAAATTAATGACCAAAGAATAATGAATGATAAAGAATCAATGGATCAAATTGATTTTCCTAAATGGGTAAGTCAATATGAAAAATGAGACACAATCACACAAAGTTTTTTGTAAACCAATCAATCAAATGGAGTAATTCCTAAGTGTCCGATCAATCAATAGTTTGACACGTAAGATGACCAAAAAAATGTCACCACTTATGCCAAGTTCAAAAATGAACAAGACGTAAGTAATAACAAAAGGTTGATATGATTTCCAAACAAGGTATACTAAAAGTGAGTTTAGATCCAATCAAGACCTAAATCTCAAAAAGTAGAAGTTACAAACATGAATGACAACAATACCACTAAGATACGTTAACCAAAATTTACGGAAAAATTAAGGTATTAGTATCAAATAATATTATTACGATGCACACAAAGGTAACAACAACACTTTTCAAAATCAAGGTAATGTTTGAAGGAAAACTAAGGCTAGAGTATACCAAGGAATTGTTACAATGTGCGTAGCATAACGTTACAATCTAGACACTTAGGTTGAGTTTGTAAGAAACAAGACATAAGTATCAAAATTGTGCGATACGATACAAGAAGATAACACCTCAAAGGAGAATCAAGTGATGAATCAAGCCTAACTATGATGATGATCTTGACTTGGGTATCAAGATCAAATGGTTACCAATGATACGAGTACGTGCCCACACACTTTAGACATTTAACAACCCAAATAAAAACATGGATGAGCATAAATGAACATAAAAGTGGTGACACCATCAGTTGGCAACACACATGTGGTCACTCCTCTTTTGATCAACAAAGTGTCAAAAGAAAGTGAAGGAAGTAGTACAAGTGAGGATGAAAAATGTTGGCCTCACTTCAGGAAAAGTTTCACTCACCTTAGGGAGTGAAAAACTAAGAAAAAGTAATGCTTCACACATTTTTGTGATGAATGATGGCTCTTTACAACAATGATTTGGTCAAGTTGGCTCCAAATATTGAATGGCCTTCCTAGGTGGTTCACTCAACTAGGTGTCAAAAGTTATCTAAGAGCGAGCTCAATTTACAAAGAATATTCACACTAACTAATTATTAGAGTATCTCGGCTTTACTTTACCCCCTTCAAAGCAAGCATTGGTAAATAAATGTGTCCATTTGTACTCTCACTAAGGTCACGTAATATGATAACTTTGATGCTAAATCTCATGGTAATACTAGTCAAGTAGGTGTGTGGAGCACTTCCTGTTTCATCCACAAGGTTCCCTCTTGTGTGGATTACTTTAGGGTTCCTAGAACCACCCCCATTGTTGTAGCTTAAGGCATTATGCCAAAGGGTTATGTTCTAGTTGAGTGGATAGGACGTACCCTTTTCCAAAACCTACAAATATAATGTGATGTTTTTGGTGTGTTTTTTATCTTGTTTAATTTAATGTGGTTTGCTTGAACACCTTTTGGCAACCTACATGAAAAACTTTATTAGTAGTTTTATTTTGTCTTGACTCCTTTCTTTGATAAGCATTTTTTTTTTGCACAACAAATTAGTAATTTTCCATATGCATAAAGAGAATAAACATCATTTTTGATTCTCAAGATCATCCTAGGACACAAGAGAAGAGCATACGTGACGCAAAATCCAATTAAGAAATCAACAAATGGAAAATACTTAATTCAAATGCAAAATATGTTCATCTTGACCCAATTTGATTCTACATTAACATTTTCAAAGTAATGAAAGAGATAAGAATCATTTATGATTCCCAAGATCACCCAAAAAGGCATGAGGGAAGAGCATACGTGAATTTACTCTTATGATTAAGCATGCAAGTTTATCAATGTTTAATATAATCTAACGTTAGTAAAATTACAACTCAAATATATACTGTAAAATAATGATTAGTTTCAAGAAAATTTAGTATTTTGTAATTCAAAAACAAGTATTTGTAAACATTTAAACATGTTAGAAGAGTACTGTGCATAGTTTATAATGTAAACGTGTGGGTTAACTTTTCTTGATTTAAAAGCTTAATTTTATACTTTCGAGATGCATTCTTCTCTTTCATAAGTGCTTTCTTCAAGACACAAAGGATCCTTTCAAGTTTGGGAAAAAAAACATATGTCCAAAAGCTATGACGGTGGTGTGTGCTACAAAGGGATGTTTAGTAGTGTGGTGCACACACCACTAAAATAGAGATTATGAGTGTGTGCACATAATGATATGTGACACTCCTTTCCTAGTGTTTGATATAAACAATACATCATTTTAACATAAAAAGGTAAAATAGGTACAAATTTTTTGTGTATATTTAGTGTATGTGCAAATTTGTGTTCTAAACCATGTGGTTTTAGCCTACAAGAGATGACTCAATGCATATAAAAATTTTAGTGAAATTAAAATACGGCTAGAGTAATTCAAAATTATTTTAACATGTTATCCAAAATGGAAGCAAAACCCATCAAAGTTAAAACTAAAAAGACTCTAACATGTAAGGTTAAAAAAATCAAAGAGACTTTAACATCATTTCACACATCCATATTAGTTAGCCAAATGTTGAAATAACAATTAGTTTGAACTAAAGCTAAACTGAAATCAAATCCCCAACACCAAATGTACAATAGAATGCTAACTAGATCAATATACTATCATGTTCTAAGAGCTAAACAAGTAACTAAATATTAACATATTTGCATTAGAACATGAAAATGAACCTCAAAATAACATGTAAACAAATTAACCTCTATCTCTAATTGAAAGGTAAATCTAATGAAATGAACCTATTTAGATCCTTTAGCTATCAAAGGGTTGATTTTATGCTTGATCCCAAGAGGCTTGAGAATGAAGGTCTTCATCAATCCATGGCTACAAGACCATTTTGATTAACTCCATATGACTTCAAAACTTGGATGAATGAATGTAAGAAATGATGAAAATAGCTAGCTCCTCTCTAATGAAGAATGCTCTAAGATGATAAAATGGCTATAGCTTAGGCTCTATGCTCATTTAGGTGTGTAAAGGTGTAAATAGAAAGGTAGGAGGAGGGCTCCTTATATAGCCCAATGGATAAAAGAATCTCTACATCCCTTTACATGTGGGATAATAGCTAGGTTGAGTTAGTTGTGGATAAGGATGGTTGAAAGGGGTTGATTCAACCTTAGGAGAGTTTATTTTGTCCTTTAGTGACTCATGGGGTTTGAGGGGATTTATTAATTAACCCAAGTGATTAATTAATAATAGTTAGCATGATTTATAGTTAATATTTTAGAGGAATAATTATATGATTTAGAGGAATATGTTAGGATGATTTTTATCAAATAAATGATGATTTATTGATTTAATGGAAGAGGAAGCTAATTAATTAATAATAATTAATTAGTCTAGATAGAAAGGGGGATTAATTAATGGAAGGTCATTAATTGGTGTATTTTTAGATAGAAGAGTTAATTAATTAATGTAATGTAACTAATTAATGGTGATAGAAGAGAAAATGAGCATTTAGTGATGATATGTCGTCAATTCCAATTGAATGTAGATCTCGTGAAACCATGCCTCTCTCACTCATTTCATGACCTTGTCGAGACATATTTACAAGCCCCCATTGGTTTTCGACAAAACCCACAACCGATAGAAAGGATCTCTTCAGAGCTTGATATTGACTCGGAGTCTATATGTAACCATTCTTTCGGATCCATCTCGCCGGCCTCACTCGTGTCAAAAGGGCCTTCTTTTCCCTCGATGATAAGATCTTGATATTACATGTTGAGGACATTGTTTTGCCTTGAAAACCTTCCCATCTCATCTATGCACACTTTTCTTCCTCATACCATATTTCTCTATCATTTAGCCATACACATTTCCACATTGGTTTCCTCATAATGATCTCAAGGATTCAAGTGTGGTTGAAGGTGATGTGTCAATTTTCATCCATACGATTCCCCTATCACTTTATTTTCTCGATAGCATCCATCTTGTTTCTATACCTCATCTTGGGGCATCATCTCTCATCTTCCCATCCTTGCATATTTCATCCATATACCTCTTTCAAACTCATGATTTATTCCCTTTTAGTTCATCAATCCCTAGTTTGAGGGGAACACCTCATCATATTTTTCTACATCTTTCCCTATCTATCACATCTTGTTTTTGTCTCATGGCTTACCTACACCAAACCAATCAAAAAAAAGGGAAAATGTAAGCACCTAAAATTAGCACTACTAATACCCATGTCCATGTCTTATACCTCCCTTCATTATCACATCACCATCATATTATACAATTAAACCTTTCCTAAGTATTTTTCCTCCCCGTATATTTTCTCTCCATAAATATTATTCTATAACTGTAAAATCCAATTTTATCCTCTCCTAAACCACTCAAACCAATTACAAACCAAAATCAAATTAAAAACAAAACAAACATCCTCCCAACTATTTAACAACATCCCTAACCCATATAACCTATTCCCAACGTACATCCTTTGTCTAAACAAAAATTCTTGATTTAGGAAGCTATTACAACCTTTTTACCATGTTTCCTAGATTGTCAAGTGATTTTATCCAATCACCGATGATTCTCTTTCACCAACATAAACTTATATAATCATGTTTCATACATTCATTTCAGGTTATCTTTTCTCATCTTGATTTACTAACTATATGTTCCTCTCACAATGTAACATTCATGTATTAAAATCTTCTCACAAAGCTATATTTCATCACAACTTCACTTAAAGACATTAGATATATTTTATCCTACCTTTGAAGGTCATTCAAGCATCCAATAATCAAATCCAATATCTTCCAACATATACAATATTCTTCTCTCTAGTAATATCATCCTCTCAACTTTATTCATCAACTAGGAACAAGGTAAGTTCCTTCCTTTTTACTTCATTGTCCCATTTAATTATCATTCGATAGCTCCAATCAATTTTATCCCGACTTTTCTCAACCTAGAAATTGCTTCAATAATATCCAATTATTCTCTAATTACCGATGATTAGGCCCAATTTCTAGTGATATGCCTTAATCATCAGTGATTTCTATCTATTAGACCTTTTAACACATTATCTTGCCCTTATGACATCCATATCTCAACCTTGATTACCACTATTCCTTTACAAGTATATGTCTAGTCATAAAAATCTTGTTTGAGCCATATCAAACATTTTAACAGTTGTCTAAATCAAATCCATCATCCTACTCACCTTTTTGAGTACACAACTATCTACATCCTTGCTCCTTTGAGCCATTGTGATTCTTAAACTCCTTTGGATCGTATCACCATCATACCATCATATAATTGTGGGCCACGTCATTCCCTTGGCCTTTGCGTTGTTGGTTATATCATATATTTTATAAATTTATCTTGACATTATTAGATTGATTTCTTGAATGTGGATTGACATCCTTGCAAGGAATTTCATTGACTTTCAAAGATTGGCCTTTACTAGGAAATCCACTCTATATATCTAATCACATCTTCTTCTTAGTTTCTATGATCTCGTAGGTTCCTCCATCGGTAAAAGAAGGAAGGAACTTTCATCCATCAGATCAAAACCTATCTCTATTAGTATCAATAAACCCCGTCTTTTAAGGTTAGTTTTATTTTTATTTTTCACTTTATTAATTTATGTAGAAAGGTAAAAACGTCTTTGAACATCTTTCTACCTAGAGTTCACACAAAACCTTTGTATGTCACTACCTCTATATGATATTTATTTTACGTATCATGATTCTGATCGAGTTCTTATTATTTTTGACTCTACTAAACCATTATCCTTGGGGTAATAGTTGGAAGAATTCTTAAAATAAATATCAATAATAAGAGCCCAATCAGAAATTTTGGTACCAAGGAAGGATTTTCATTATCATCGATAATCATTTGAGGAATACCAAACCTTATTATAATTCCCTTAAGAAAGCCGAGGATGACTTCCTCGCTTGATTCCTTAAGTGCAATAGCTTCTACCTATCTAGTGAAGTATTCGGTAGATGTAAACACCCACTTATGGCCCACACTCTAAGGAGGATTGATCATGTCTATGAGCTCAATGCCCCATTGTCTGTAAAAAGGATGATCCACATAGATTGGTTGGAGGGGGAAGTTATGCCAATTTATTCTTTCTTATAAAGAAAGAGTAATATTTGCACTTGATGACCCACTTTTATGTGTTTGTGAACAGAGTAGGCCAAAAGTATCATTCCTTGATGATATTCATTACTTTTAATTTGGCAGAGAAGTTTCCATAAGAGAATCCATCATGAAATTCTTCCATCACTTTTTCAACTTGTACATCGTTAATACACCTCAAAGAAAGACACCATCAAGATTTACTTCAAAGATAACACCATCAATTAATGCATATAGAATAGTTTGAAACCTCAAGTGTCATCTTTTTCTTTGTACAAACTAAGAGGGTAAACACTAGAGGAAAGGAATGTGATCATGTCCTTCATCCAGCACTTCACACTAGAATCTTCATTCTATTCAAGTTAAGTGCATGAGAGTATTCATCTAAAAATAATGAAGTCTTAGGTTCATAATATGCATCCTCCATGATTTTTTTACATAGTGTGCTACCTCTAACTAGTTTTTTGGATTTGATTATCACATCATACTCCATGATTTTGGTCTCCCACCTTGCTCTTTTCTCCTTGATTTCTTCTCCTATGATGAAGTTATTATCCCAATTAACCCTCACTGGGTTAATCTGGATAACACATTATAAATGGACTTAGATATTCAGATTCTCGGACGTGCGTATAGATGTTAAATTCAGATCTAGTTAAAAGAGGAAGATGACCCATGTTTTGGCTCTACCAATTTGGTCTTTACTTATGGTGAACCGGGAAGCCGCGGCAAATGTTCGAGTTGTTATTCAAGCTCATTATGAAATTGGAAAAGTCTAATAGGTTGTAGACGGCTAGGGGTTGGTCAGTGATGTTGTGTATGAATAAGGTTTGAGGGAATAGGGTTATCACCTAGTTTGGATGGCTGGAGCATTGTACGTCCAACTTGGTTAGATAGGTGTGTTGGTTGGGTTGGTTAATTGAGATGGATGGATAGGCTAGTCGCAGGGGTTAGTCGGTTGAATGTTGTGGTCGTGCGTTGATGAGCTCATGGTTAGAGGATTCAAGAGTGTATGGAGTATTTGATGGAATCCAACCCTTTGGGTTGGATGACACAGGTTAGATGGCTCAATTAGTTAGGTAGCATGTCATACGGGCAGAGATAGATGGTCATCCAACCTCCCAAGTTAGATAGCCCATGGTGTAAAGATGACAACTCCCAGGTTGGTCAAATGACTAGAATCATGTATGGCCACAAAGTTAGATGTCATCTTACCTCCAAGTTAGAAAAAATAGAGGTTAGACAACTCACTCATTTTTTACGGTTCATGGTTAGACGATCATCCTACTGAGACATAGAGGGAGAGTTTACGGGTTAACTAGTATTTTTCTCAAATGGGTTTTTACAGCCCATATGGTTAGATGTCATCAAACCCAACATGGTTGGATGACCTACAAGATGGATGAGTCACATGCTAAGAAATGGTAGGTGGGTAAATGACAACACAACAACCATTTTTAATGAAGTATGGCACCCATGACTGCCGTGCAAACAAGGTACCAAATTGTATGGTTTTCCATACCTCTTTAATGCATCTTGTCGGTTGGTGACCCAAATTTCCTATATATTGTAAAATCCACCTCATTTTGAGGGAATGATTCTATTTTGTAAAGGAACTTTGTCAAAAAATTCCAAAGATGTTGTGGAGATAAATGCCTCAAATTTGGACATTTTATAAAGAATTCGCTTCCTTGTGCCTATATTGTAATGGATTGTGCATGTTTTTAGCAATAAAATTCATGTTTTGTGGCTATTTTCTCCCTAGCTTGTATGACATTGCATCTTTTTCCTTCCATTATGTTTGTAGGTATATTGTGTATGTTTATCCCTTTACAGGACCTTTAATTTGTTGTGCTTTATGAATCTAGGGAATTGAATATTGTTTTAGCTTGTGGTGCTTCTACTCGCCCTCTCTCAATTTGTTTACTCCCTATTTTTCTACTCACTCAAAGTGTCTCACTCCCTTTCTTGGTGCATCACCTTCCCTTAGAGTAGGTTTACTTTTATGCATTCTTCTATCCCTGTCTCCTTGGAAAGCATTAGGGTAGGATTAGTTTAGTTTTCCATTCTCTACACTTTGGAGAAGTTGGCACTAGGTTAGGAGAAGAAGTTGGCTTTCTCCAGAGGATTATCCTACTTGTAAGGTCCCACACTGTAGGATAATCCCATGTTATGTAGGTTACACTAATTTCCTCACACACAAATCACAAGCAATTAGGGGTGTTGTAATTTTGTAGTAAGAGAAGTCTCTAACACCCTGAGTGTGAAACTAACACCTTGATGTGATATTTGGTGACCATAATTTTGAAATTTTTAAGCACACACATGAAGACAAAGAACGATTTCTCTATGTGACTATATTTCAACTCATAATCCTTCAGCTTTTATTGAAGAAAGCCACTAGCTACTATATTCTTTGTTCATTTTCTTGTGTCAAGACAACTATAACAACACTCACATTAGATCCATAAGCATAGAGGATGGAATCCTTGGAATAACATGGATTGATGATTTTTGGCATGCAATAAATTTTTCACCTTTTTTAATCTCTTTTTCCTTCTACTATTCATTTAAAGTATGTATCTTTCTTGAGGATGAGGGTGATGGGCCAAACCAGTCCTGAAAAGTTAGGAATGAATCTCCTAACAAAATTTATTTTTCCTAGGAATGACTGCAAGGCTTTCTTTAGCATCAGTAGAGAGAGAGAAAGGATAGTTGAAATGCGATCAAAAACAATGACAATGCCATCCTTTGAGAACACATGGTATAAAATCTTTCCATGTTCCACAATAAATTTTTACTACTTGGGGTTAAGGGATACCCAAAATTCTCTACATCTCTTAAAGACCTTTTCCAAATGCACCATGTGATCTACACTTTTATTTAATAAGACAATTATGTCATCCAAGTAAACAAGGATGAACTCATTCATATATCCTTTGAAGGTGATATCCAAGGCCCTCTAAAAATTTTTGCTTATATTTGCAGGGCCAAATGGCATCTTCTCGATATGCATATGTTCCCAATTTGGGTATACACATTTTCTTGAATTGATTCTCTTCCTTAACCATAATTTGATTGAAGCCAAAATACCCATCCAACATAGATAATCTATGTGCGCCAGTCACAATATGTAAAATATGCTCCATAGAAGGTAAAGGATAATGATCCTTCAAGGATGCCTTATTCAAATCTATGAAATCAACATAGAGTCTAATTTCACCATTATTTTTGCACACTAGAACAAGATTTTTGGCCCATGTAGAGTACTTGATGGGAGAAATAATATTTTCCTCAATGAGTTTAGATAAATATTTTCTCATGAGGGGATCTATCATGTGATTGATTGGCCTTTATTTTTTTCTAATGGGATTGATAATAGGATCAAGATCAATGGAGTGTTGAGAAACACTTGGATCAAATCCATTCAAGTATACATACTCCCATGAGAAGATATCACTATATTTATGACATAGAGAGATGAAATCTTGTTTCTCATCATGGGTGCAATCTTTACCGAGAAACATCTCCTTTCCATGTGTAATAATGATTGGGGAATAATATTCTTGCATAACACACATATACTTTTCTTCACCATTGAAATTATCATCAAGGCTAAATGATTTCTCTAAGGTGACTAGCCCTTTAGGAAACTTATTTGTTTTTATTTGATCAACTCGCCACCATAGGTGTCATGCAAGTCAATTTTCATGTTTGAAGATAGCTTAGATTCATTCGAATGAAATGGATGATCTCAGTGCATCACTATCAAATACCTTCCCGTTGGTGTCATGATCTAGAATAGATGGCCTAATCACCATTTTAACATGTTGCACATTTCCTTTGAAGAAATCCTCAACAGTGAAAATTTTAAACCGATCACAACCATATGATCTCGCTTTCTATCTTCATCTTTCTTGCACTACCTATGCATTCAAAGCATCAACACCTTCAAGGATCTCCCAAACTCTATGTTAATAAGCTATGAGAAGCTTATTATTTTTCATTAACTTTTTTGTGTCCTACTAGATGACCAATTTAGTTTCACCAAAAATTTGCAGCACATTGACCTTTCTCTTTCAACAATGAGAAGACCATGCACTAATGCTTCATATTCTACTACATTGTTGGAGCATACAAAGTATATCTTGTGTCCAAAAATAATTTCTCACCCTTGGGATAAATGAGAACAAAACTTGTACCTGCACCATTCTTCTTCTCGGATCCATCAAAGTATAACTTCCATAGACTAATATTTTCTTCATTTTATTTGAGCGCACATATCAACACGATTTCTTTTTCAAGGATATAGTAAGTACCATTAAATTTTCAAAGTATTCAATATCTTCAGCATATGGGTTAAATATTTGATGTCTCTCATCCCATTAATCTAGCAAAAAAACAAGAAAAGGAGGAGATACAAGCTTCTCTTTTTGAAACTAAACCTTGTTCATGGCCTTATTGGATTATGCAGCTTAGCTTGAGAGGTGATGGGTCACATGACTCAACATGATAGAAAAATAATGGATCATTTTTTATGGTAAACTATGTACCAAAATGTTTCTTAGTAACATATGAAACCAATTAGAAGATAAGTAAACACCCACTTTAGTAGTGAAATCTCTTGATAGACATAAGGTAAATAAATGATGTAGGTCAATGATTGACACATATTGAGTTATGGCCATGCTTGGACATGTATTAAATGTTACCTCAATATCCTTGATGACTCCTCAATTAATGATAGTTGACCCATCAAGCTACAAGACCCCTTTAGACATAGGGTTATACTTGAGACCTAGGAAATATACAATTTTCTTAGGCATAACAAAAGTACTAGTACCTTATTCAATCATGTAATCGTGAGCAAGGTGTTTACCTATGATCAAGGACATGTGGAATGGAAAGGTATTGACAACCTTATGTCATTCTCCTCTACTCGATAGATATTAACAACATGAGGCTTTTTGGATAACAGGATCAACATGCGGGAGTTGTGCTAAAGCTTCATGCAATAGGTAGTGTTAAGATGGAATGGATAGGGCATCCTACATTGTGACGTTTACAATTTTATTATTCATTTGGTTCACAATGTTAAATGAAAGGTCTATGGATTTATGTATTTGATGCACAAAGTATCATCTTTTCTTGATTATTTAGGTGTAGAGGTAGGGGCCTTATGTTGCACAGAGGCTTGACCTACTAAAGGAGGGGCATGCCACTTCTATTGAGTGTTGTGTTGAACTTCAAGTATAGGAACTGTGTGCCATAACCATTTGGTTCATTAGTTTCATCTCTTTGGTTTTGAGGATAGGCATATATGACAAGAATTTGAATGTTGTGTGCTAGAATCAAACAATATCTTCTTGTGCCTTGTGTTATCAACAACCTGGGCATGCGGTCTACTTAGACTATCTCAGTAATTTAATTCATTTCACATAATTATTTGGCACCAAATAACATGAGATTAATCTTAGGAGTAGCTTCTCGGTGTTTCTTGATTTTCTAATTCACTCATGCTTGTTTAAGGTTCTGCAGCTTGAAGCATATTGAATCATGTATTCCTAAATGTGCATGGAATTGGCGCAATGATACTGACTATGAGGCATATTACAAGGAAAACACCATTCGACTCTTGAGCCATATTGTTTTATACTAGGACTAGTGTTTGGCTTGCATTGGGCGTTGGAAGAGGTTGTGCGGGAGGGACTACTTGCAAAGGAAGGTGCACACTAGCATTCCATCTCGTCATTTTTTGGTTCTTCCCATATCTCTAATTTTCATATTGATTTATGAAGGGTTGATGGCTCTGGTTATACCCTTGATTAGAACTATTTCTAAAGGCTTGTGCCTGCTACTTTTCTAAAGATATAAATTTATTATAAACATTCAACCATCCATTAATGTGTGCATACATCAAACAATCATATGTGCAAGAACCATAAGCAAGATCATCAACACAAGACACAAGATATAAGTGGGAAACCCTCAAGGGGAAGAAAACCCACTAAAACAATATTATATTGATATGTTTCAAATTTAGTGAGGCACCAACCCCACAAGGAGCACTAACCCTAGTTTAGTAGAGAACCAACCCTACAAGGAGCACCAACCCCTAATTTTGTGAAGCACCAACTCCACAAGGAGGCTACAACCCCCAAGATGATCAATAACCCACTTAACCACCTTATGATGTGTAGATATCTATTTTTTTTCCCAAACTGATGGAGATCCAATATCTAACTCACACTTCTTCAATCAAACCCTAGGTGATCACACTTCACAAAAAAAGCTCTTCAAACACTCTAAAAATCATCAAACTCTTGCTCTCATGTCCTCTAATTTTTTCAACCTACAACACACTTGAATCATCCTTAAATCATTCTCAAACACTATAATAAAACTTCACCTAGGTCGCTCCACTTGCACACACATAACTAGTTCTAAAAAGCACCCAAAAACATGCTTTTATATGCTTCTCCTCATTTCAAACTTAGGCAAAACCTTTTCCCTCCTTTTTTGTTCAACCATACATCAAGGAAAAAATTAAAATTTTAAAAATATAATAGTCACAAGTGACCCAATTAGGTTGGCCTAGCTCAAACCATCATTTCATGTGCCAAAAATGGCTCAAAACCCCATGGGCACAATCTTAAAATTTCCCTAACATTAGTACCATAATTTTTCATGAACCCAAAACCCTTATCACATGATTAAAATATCATTTAACATTCATACATGGTCATAATTAATATCAACCAATCAAATTATTTCATTTATTGGGCCCAGTTCCCTTTACAATTCTCAAAACAATGTTTCCTGCACCCTTCATCACCCTGAAACTTCATAAGATCACCAAATCACTTCAACAAGATAAAACCATGCCATGTAACCACTTTATGAAATTTAATAACCTTTATAACACTTATAATAAATTTATAAGTCATGAAACATCCATCTCTTCAAACCACAACTACTTTTCCTTCACCAAAAACAACTACCAAAAAATTGTTTCCAAAGGTTAGCTCATAAAATCATTTATACATACATTCAAGACCTAAAATGGATTCATTGGATTCCAAATTCATCCCTATTCACATTCCAGGTGATATAAGCATCACCCAATCCATCTCATGCTTCAAACAACATCAAACTTCACCAAAACACATGTTGTCTTGAACTACCAAAATATTCCTATCAAAGAATGCCTAGAAACCCTATCAAATGACCTCATCATGAGGAAAAATTATATAAATAGAAATATATCTGAATCCTATTTCCAACACAACTTTAATCATCTTCAAAATCCACATGTAGCTCAAGTTATGCTCATTTTACTAAACCCTTTATTTGAGATCCCAAAACTACCCTTTGACCAGTCAACCTATTTGGACCTCAAAACACCATGAACCTACATGAAAATTGTCCTAAACCTCCATGGAAATCAATAAAACTCCCATAATCATGCACCATCAATTTTTTATGCTACTCCTTTGACCATCTTGTCCTAAAACCTTCTTCTTCAAAATTTATTTTTTTAGGTGGGGCCCACTCATCACCATGACCTCAACCATACATTTATGGAAATATTACATAGAGTCCTATACAACATAAAATCATAAATTTTTATGAACCAATCAAAAATAGGTCACATATACTTCACTTTCTACAACTACTCCTAGTTAGGGTTTAACTAGGGTTTTAGACCACTTTACCTTCTTAACATTCATTCATAAAAATCTCGATGAATCAAATAACCTCATTATTTTTGTGAAACCTTATAAACTCACCATATAATATTCCTTGAAAGGCAAAAGTTCCCATGCAAATAACATTGTTCACAATGAGCATCTAAAGTTGAACTTTGAGCTGGAAATACACTTGATTTTGACCTTGTCTCACAAAATCAGTCATATCTGAAAAAATACACATCATGGGCACCTAAAAATTTTCTCAAAAGAACTATGACTCATCCCTCTAACATCTCCAATCATCATAATGTCAATTCCATACCTCAATCTCTCTAGTCACTAAGACTTACCTATGCTTTGCATTATGATCCTCACTATAGAAGCTAGGGTCAACTAAAATAATGCAATAACTAAACAAGAAACCTCTGAAAATGACCCAAACATACCTCATATGTCATGATACACCTGAATTCATGCTTCCATGAGCTCATATAGGCTCCAAACCTTTTGTCACACCTCCAAGCACATACCATCTCCCAATGAGCACCTGTAACAAAGTGAACCACATGTACCTGTACTATGCCACTATTATGAGTGCTCAAACACCCTCAAAACATGCTATAATCATGTCAACATGCTTCCCTATATCAAGAACTCACACTATCTGCCAAGCTATTCCTAGGCACTGGCTTGTTAAGAAAGCCCTCAAAATCATGTTATTCATATTTCAACATACTTAGCACCATATAAAAATCATAACATAATCATCACAACATTCACTTTTCATTAATGTGGTTTTTCATCAATGAAAACACCTATTAGGACCACATGCTGCAAAAGCAATCTCCCCTTTTCATCTGGAAAACACCCTAAACTTCTCCCCTTTTTTACATTAATGACAAAGGCATACTAGCTCATTCACTTTTTCACCTACCTCATCAAATAGAAACATCAACCAAATGGTCTAAAACAACTCAACATTTTGATTTTTGCATCAAAAATGTGATTTTGCCTTCAATTTTAAGCATTAGGACAACATGCAAAAATCTTCCATTTTTCATCAAAATGATGGAAAACACCTAAATCATTCTTTTAAATTTCCCATTTTACATTAATGATGTAAAAGGCATACATAGTTTTCACTAACCCTTCATTTTGCTCACTTCATTTCATGATTTTTGGTTATAAACATCAAACTCTTCAAAAGGTCTCAAATAAAACCATCATCTATAGCTTCTCTTGATTTTTTGCTCAAAATATGATTATTTCCTTCATTTTAGGCATGTAAGCAACATGCTCCCCCTAGAATAGGCACTTCAACATCTGAAAACATCAGTAAAGCATGAAATAAGAAAATCATACCTTTTAGGAGCTACAACATCATATTCCATCTCTTAAGCATGCAAACAAGCATATTTTCACCTATAACCTTGTTTTGAGCATCTTGAGGTCACTTATAACAATCTTGAACATTGGGAAAAACACCTTTAGCATGCCTAACAATGACATGAATGACCATGCCACATCATTACTCAACTTTTCTTGATAATGATCCATCATTTCTAGGCCTAAATCATGCAATACAAGGCATATGCATACTCTTCATACCAAGAACAATATTATGAGACCAAAATAGACTTCTTAGAGCAATTTTGACCAATTTCAACATCCAACTATAGGTCAACCATGCTTTGACTCAAGAAACTATCACTCCCCCTAGACATAATGCCTCAAATACTAGCTCAAGAGCACAAATTAGAGCAACTAACCTTGCTACCATGCCTTAAAATCACCTTTACAACTTTTAGCAGTCCCAAAGCAACTTTTTTAGTCTTCTACAGTCATATTTGACTGATATGAGCCAATACATATCATCATAAGCATGGATAAAGGAGAAACTCATTTTCTCACCTTGAATGGCCTTTAGAACACCATTTCAATCCCATGAAGGAAAAACTAAGCACTCCCCCTGTCTTGGAGAGCTCACACACACCTTGAGAAACATTTTTCTTGTAATGACAACATTTCAATACTCTTAGAGGATATCAACAACCTATCTCTATCAAAACTCCATTTGAAGAAGCCAAAAAGTATTTATATGGTTCTTAAATACTTACAACCTCTTGCATAGTGAGCTATATCAAGCTCCCCCATCATGAGAAGTAAAATTACAACCTCTTACTTTAATCAATACTCTTTCTCTCAAGACACTCAAGTAGCACTTTTTATCCTTCACTTGGAGGTCAAGATCAACATATTGACCCAAACTAGATCATTTCAACCCATGAAAACACTTATCTCATATGCATAACATTCATCATAAAAATATCATACCAAGGATTGAAAGACATCATTATTACCTCAATACCATTTTCACACATGTTAAAAAACTGAGCTCTTACAGGCATGTAGGATGCTTGGTATGGAGCAAAACAAGTTTTCAAGACTTACAAAACAACTAAGACCTTTGTCTTACTACCATTTACTCACTTGAAAACCATAGATATATGGAATTACATACCTATTTCAAATGAGAATGAGCTCTAAACATATGTCATACCAATGAGAAAAGCATACTCTATGCCCCTTCTAAAATCAGATGATTTCAGTTTCTCATGGAGCACCAAGAGACTCCCACTAGCACATATAACATTTCTGATTAAGGATAAATGCATTATAATTTTAAATACTTAAAATTATGCACATCAAAATTTATTTACATCATACAAAGAGATCATAATACATAGGGATGATCATCACACATCATCACTCCCGAGAAGCCATCACCTCTTCACCTATGTACTATAACAAACTTTTTGACGCAAATCATGATGAGGAACAAAAACCAACATTTTCAAACTAACTAATGTAACTATATGGGTCACCTTATATATGCATTGGGACACTTCATGAACATCTCATTTATACTGATGCAAAATCACCTTTTCAAATCTTGAAGACATACTTTGTAGACCGAAAACAATGTTAACTTGCCAATTAGCCCTTTTTATACCACAAGAGAAACTTTTCAACATTGTCATGCATAACTAAAGAAATATACTTACTTTAAGCCCCAAACTTCTTCCATCCTTTATCCCCATGAGCCTAGATATTTTCTCAAAATTTTATTTTAGCTTCAAAATCCATCTTTTGACCCTTCAAAACTGAAGTTTCCCTATCTCTACCACTCAAAATTGTGTATGTAAACACAAATCGAGGCAAAATGAAATATCAAATTCACTTTTTTTTTGCATTTTTTACTCCAAAAGATAAAAAACCTTTTAAAAAACATATAAACTTGTTGAGCACCTTTCTTTAATGATGATTATCATCATAAACCACCATTTCTTTTACCTATAGCACTTCAAATTTGCTTTAAAAACAATGTTATTTAGGATACTTAGGTCACATCATGAGCCATCCATCCTTTGAGTAAATTTTATGAATCAAGTTTTAGCACTTGATCACCTTAGACCATCTTTAAAGACACTAGGTTAAGACATACTTCAAACATTTGAGATGTATACATGATATAACTTATTAAGACCAAATAATCATTTCAAGACCACATCAAAACATACACACAGACACACATGAATTAGAATGCAAGACAATGACATTTCAATGATGGGACAAGGATGATATTTTGAAACATTTAACACATACATCATATTAAATGACAATTCCAACTTCATAGACCTACTCATGACCAACAAACACATGATAGACCCTTTGAACACATGATGACACACTCATAAAAACTTAATGACACTTCATGATAGAACTCTAACTTTGTCAACAAGACCCCAAAAAAAAAGCCTATCTATATATAACATATGAGATACAATATATCTTAAACATACCAAGAGCTTAAGACACTAACACACACAAAATGATATAACCAAGAGGCTCTTGAACATATTAAGACACCTTAGACTACTCAGAGATCAAGAAGACCACCATTCAAACCAAAAGAGCTCAAATTCATGCATCTTATTATACCAACACAGAGAACATGACAACTTACATACAAGAGGAACTAAAGATGTACCAAGATGCATAATAAAAGACTCAAACATACCTTGACCTTATGGAGGAGACATGATGACTTAGACATCTCCCCTCTCCTAGATGCTTCATATGCAATGATATACCTTCAAGAAGCATAGTGAAGGCATATAGGTCACCATGAAGACCTAAAAGAAGGTCTTGAAGAGGTCCCAAGCCTTCTTAGGCACTTGACCAACTCCTTCATTTCCTTTTATGATCTGAGAACCACTGATGAATTCACTTCTTCTTCTCATATCACATTTTCTCTTTGATGAGACACCATGGTCTCCTCTAGGTTCCCAAGTCCTTTTAGGACCATTATCATACATTCTAGGTCTCTTGAACTCCTCTAGTTTGCACTTAGGACCTTGAGAACTTCTATTTTGATTTGAATAGACTTGATAACAATTCCTTGCAACATGACCAACTTTATTATAGTTGTAACATACTATTGTATTTCTTCTTTTGAAATCATCAACATGACTAGATTTTCCACTCAAGAAAACTAGCTACATGGCTACCTTTATTTCACTTGAGCATACAACATCTTTAACATGATCATTTCTATTTTCTTTCCATGGTTGAGCATCTCTAGGATCAGATCTCTTAAAACATCCTCTTACTTTTTCTTGGCTCAAACACTCCTAGATTCCATCCACAATCCTTGGCTTTGTGACCATACTCACAACATGAATGACATTCACCATGAAAGGATCCTACACCATTCTTAGGAGACTTTGTCTTGCATTCTTTAGCTCTATGACCAAAAACATGACATGAGAAACAATAGCCATTGAATGATCTTTCATACCTTGATGCATTAGGTTTCCTAATAGGCTTGGTCTTCTCATTGTCCTTGGTGTGAGTCACCTTCTTTTCTTCCTTGGTACTTGGTTCACCATCTTCCTTGCTTGAAACCATGTCTTCTTGCTTCAATTCCTTGTCCTTGAGATCCTCATTGAATCCCAAACCAACCCTATCACTTGTTGATATTTTGTTGGCTAAGAAGATTATCTAGGTCATTTGCACTTTTCTCAAACATTTTCAATTTGCTTGAAACTAGATCAAGTCTTGAATGTAGAGATTTCATACCCATTTCATACTTGATGCACTCATCCTCCTTAGTCTTGAGTTTATCATTGAGAAAAAAGAAACTTGTGATTTTAGCTGAGTACATTCTTCATCTTTGATCTTTAGAGTTTCTGAAAACTCCTCCATTTGTGACTCCAAAATCTGAATAGTATGACTATGCTCATGAGCATCTTCCTTGGATTCAAGGTTGGCTAAAACTTTCTCTCTAATTGTTCCTCAAGATGCCTTGTGATCTCATCATGTTCTTTACTCTCATTCTTCAACTTGGCTTCAAGGAGCTTAATCTGATCTTCATGATTTCTTTTCATTTCAACAATTTGTTGTGAGATTTTCATTCTCATCTCTAGCAAGATTAAGTTCCCTTTTTACTATTTCCCAAGCTGACTCTTCACAATCTAAATCTGAATCACTAAACCCTTCTCCAAATTCACAAGTTACAACTCCTAGGGAGAATAAATTTTAGGAATATTTTCTAAAAATTCTTACCTTCACTTGAAGTAGAACAACATTCATCTTTGGAGTTCTTTCCTTTCGAGAATTCTTCTTCTTACCACCCATTTGTGCTTCAGAAGATCTCCTTCAAGCTATCAAGCTTCTCAAGAAGGGTCTTGCTTTGATACCAATTGTTAGAAGCAAAATGGACTAAGAGGGGGGGGGTGAATCAGTCCTTATAAAAATTTAAATTCAGATTTCAAACTTTCATATAAAATACTCATAAACATTCAACCATCCATTAATGTGTGCATACATCAAACAATCATATGTGCAAGAACCATAAGAAAGATCATCAACACAAGACACAAGATATAAGTGGGAAACCCTCAAGGGAAGAAAACCCACCAAAACACAATCTTATATTGATATGTTTCAAATTTAGTGAGGCACCAACCCCACAAGGAGCACCAACCCCTAGTTTAGTAGAGCACCAACCCTACAAGGAGCACCAACCCCTAATTTTGTGAAGCACCAACTCCACAAGGAGGCTACAACCCCCAAGATGATCAAACACCCACTCAACCACCTTATGATGTGTATATCTCTGATTTTTTTCTTCCACAACTGATGGAGATCTCTTATTCAACTCTCACACTTCTTCAATCAAACCCTAGGTGATCACACTTCACAAAAAAGCTCTTCAAACACTCTAAAAATCATCAAACCCTTTGCTCTCATGTCCTCTGATTTTTCTTAACCTGCAACACACTTGAATCATCTCCAAATCATCTCTCAACACCTGCAAACAACTTTCACCTAGGTCACTCCACTTCATGCACACACACAACTAGTTCCAAAAATACCCAAAAAACATGCTTTTATATGCTTCTCCTCATTTCAAACTTAGGCACAACATTTTCCCTCAATTTTGTTTTTGACCCATACATCAAGGAAACATTTAAAATTTTAAATATAATAGTCAAAAGTGACCCAATTAGGTCTGGCCTAGCTCAAAACCATCATTTCATGTGCCAAAAATGGCTCAAAACCCCATGGGCACAATCTTAAAATTTCCCTAACATTAGTACCATAATTTTTCATGACCCAAAACCCATTACATATGAATAAAATATCATTAAAAATTCATACATGGTCAAATTAATATCAACCAATCAAATTATTTCATTTATTGGGCCCAGTTCCTTTTACAATTCTCAAAATAATTGTTTCATACACCCTTCATCACCCTGGAAACTTCATAAGATCACAAAATCACTTCAAAAAAATAAAACCATGCCATGTAACCACTTTATGGAAATGGAATAACCTTTATAAACACTTATAAGCAAGTTATAAGTCATGAAACATCCATCTCTTCAAACCACAACTACTTTTTCCTTCACCAAAACAACTTCCAAAAATTGTTTCCAAAGGTTAGCTCATAAAAACATTTATACATACATTAAAGACTTAAAATGGATTATTGGATTCCCAAATTTATCCTCTTTCACATTTAAATGATAGGAAGCATCACCCAATCCATCTCATGCTTCAAACAACATCAAACTTGCACCAAAACACATGTTGTCTTGAACTACCAAAAATATTCATATCCAAATAATGCCCTATAAACCATGTAAATGACCTCATCATGATAAAAATCATATCATTTTAAATATATCTAAATCCTCTTTCCAACAACTTTAATCACCTTCAAAATCCACCTATAGCTCAAGTTATGCCATTTTACTAAAGACTACTATTTGAGACCCCAAAACTACCCTTTGACCAATCAACCTATTTGGACCTCAAAACACCATGTACCTCTATTGAACATGATTCTAAAACCTCCATTTAAATAAATAAAACTCCCATAATCATGAACCATCAATTTTTTATGTTACTCTTTGGACCATCTTTTCCTAAAACCTTCTTCTTCGAAAACTCTATTTTTAGGTGGGGCCCACTCATGACCATGACCTCAACCATACATTTATGGAAATATGAAAGATTACTCTACAACATAAAATAATTAATTTTTATGAACTAATCAAAACTATGTCACATACTTCACTTTTTTTCTAAAACTCTAGCTAGGTTTAACTAGGGTTTTAGACCTCTTTACCTTCTTAACATTCGTTCATAAAAATGTGACGATCAAATGACCTCATTATTTTTTAAAACCTTATAAAATCACCATATAATATCCCTAAAAACAAGGTCCATGTAAATCACATTTTTCACAATGAGCATCTGAAGTTGAACTTCAAGCTAGAAATGCACTTGATTTTTCACCTGTCTCACAAAATAGTCATATCTGACAAAATACAAATCATGGGCACCTAAAATTTTTTTAGAGAACTATGAATCATCCTTATAACATATCCAATCATCATAATTTCAATTCAATACTCAATCTCTCCAGTCACTAAGACTTACCTATGCTTGCATGTAGATCCTCACTATAGAAGTTAGGGTCAACTGAAATAATGCAATAATTGATCAAGAAACCTCTAAAAATGACCCAAAAATACCTCATATGACATGATACACCTGAATACATGCTTCCATGAGATCGTATAGTTCTAAACCACTTTGTCACACCTCCAAGCTCCATACATGTTCCCAATGAGCACGAATCCCACTGTAGATACTGATATTTATCTCAAACATGATATTAGCACCATAAAAACATCATATGACCTCAATACAACATTAAATTTTTCATTAATTTGGTTTTACATCAATGGAAAAACCTATTAGGACAACATGCCAACAACCGCATAGATAAAGCACAAGTTAGCTACATCTTGGATGTGCTCAATAGGGATGAATTAATTCTCACCGATGAATTAAATAATACTCTTGAGCATGAGAAATGGAATATCATATTGTGCATTTAGAAGGAGAGAACTTCCACCCGTGAAGTTTGCAAATTATCTTTGAGGTGGTGGATTTTCCATGGTAGCATGTGCGGTCTACCGAGATGAGGAGGGGGAAGTTCACAACACACCGGAGATGGAGATGGGTGTGGTTGTTCTATTGAATTTTATTATTGGAGAAATATGGAGGCACTCAAAGGAATATTTGGCTATTTTTCTTTGTCTTGAATCTATCCTTCTCATGAAAAAGGTGTGTGGACTGCTAGAAATAGTATATGTAAGTGTTGGGAATCACCAAATGTGTTGAAACAAGCCTCCAAAGGCTAGAAATCACTAAGGCACACACCAAAAATTAGAAATGATGAAATTTAAGATTTCAATGCTTAGTCCCATAGGGTGTGCCAAACATTTTGGAGCTCAAACTTACACCTATCCCAAATCAGGTAGAATTGGATCGTTGAGGAAACATGGGACTATCTCCAAGTTGTGGGACCTTGCACACTTGAGACAAACCTCTAGAGAAGGTTGGTTCCTCTACCTATTTATACTGCTATAGCTACTCCTAATGCTGAAATCAAATCCTAAACTAATCATGCCAAGGGACTAGAGTTAGAAGGATGTGCAAAAATGGAAAACTAATCTAAGGGAGGCGATAACACTAGAAAGAAGGGGGATGAACATAATTATCTTTGAGAAAAAAGGAGAAAATGCACACAAGGAGGAGGTAGCCACATGTATCACCATATGAAACACACTTAAACATATATTTTCATGAGACATGATGGAAAATAGAACCTACAAGTGATGTAAAGAAGCACAACAACCCACCAACATAAAGAAAAAGGAAAAAGATGCAATAAATCAAGTCAGGGAAGAGAATAGAAATAAAATAACCTTTATTACTTCCAAATAATGCACATTCAATTAAATTAGTAATAAAGAAAAGTATCCATATATAAAGAACCAAATCCAAATGTTTGAACCCTAAAATGTAAGGTAATACCTAGATAATACACTTGCAAACTAAAAGAATCCAACCCTTACAAAGAGCAAAGCTCTGCAATATATAGAAGAAGGATAAGAGAAGAAAAAAGAAGAGGGAAACTTGTATTTTAATCTTTAACCACCAATAACTAGTAAAGAATATCTAGAAATCCACCTGTAATGTTTTCAAATGCACCTCCCCATGTCTTTTTTTCTTGTTAGAGAAGAAAGGAGGGAAAATTGGGTCAAATATGAGTAGTTAAGCCGACTAGACCTATGCAATAATGGATAAAAATGTGTTTCCATACTTCTCACCTACCAAATCATGCCATTATTTGAATTTTAATGATCTGGGATGTATCTCACATTAGTAGCTTTCCAACAACACTAACCATGTATTAATCTAAGGTCTGCGTAAAAATGTATGACGTTATGAAGTTTAAAAGGAGATCTGGACACACAGTGACACATCGCGCATGTAGATTGGCTGAAAGAAATGACCAATTTTTCATTTTTTTGTCATTTCTACCACATGTCATATTGACTTCTCACAAGTATTCTCGCACCCTACCGGCATGATTTAATAGGGCTGCGTGTTTCACACAAAAATCTCCCGTGTCACCACATCTCACAAAGTGACTGACATGGAAGAGAAATGCACGAAAGAGGAAAGTAAGAGATAATCATGAAGAATTAATAGACATAGCAAAATAGAACCATACTTGTAAGGTACAAGTATGCGGGAAGAGCATGAGCATTAAAGGAATGATGCACTCTTAGGCCTTGAAATTGATTAAGTCCTAAGGAAGAAGTCAGTCACGCACGAGAGGCGGTAAAGAAGGAAGGCACTCAAGAAAAAGTGCATAAGGGAAAGGCATGTGGTAGAATAGGTTGGCGTGTGTGGGAGCATGAAGGTGTATGGACTTCTGCATATTTTGAAGGATTTGTCGTAGGAGAAACACATGAAAATAATGAGTAGGTGTGTTGAATGGATAAGGTACCAGCCTAGAGCCTCGGAGGTTAAGAAAATAATATTCCACGTAAGGGATATTCCCATGATGATCATTACATGTAGTGGAGGCATTTGCAAGTTGGCATAGGAATTCAACCATGGAGGACCACACTTCCACTTGGCATGTGATTTGTTCATGAAGGAAACCAAGGCGATGCATCCAGATCCTATTTAAGGAAGTGCTTGGGTCTAAATAAAGAAGAGGGTGAGAACGAAGTGTTGGGGAAATGAAGGGTTAAGGAGGGTTTTAAGTAGTACAAGGTGGTGAAGAAATTATTTCTAGAAGGGTGTTAAGAATATTAGGCATGGATTTGGGTATGAACAAGGGTTATAATGGGTAAAATAGATAATATCTCTCTCTCTCTCTCTCTCTCTCTCTCTCTCTCTGTGCAAGTATTTTATAGGGTTTAAGATAATATCCCTTGATGTATTCAATCATATGACCCTCATGATGTAATGAAGCCATTGTAAATGTTTATAAATCAATATATGGTGTGTGATTCTGGTTATTCATGCTCAAAAGTGTAAACCCTTATGTTCTTCATATTATTTTGAGTCAAATCTAGTTTCATTATGCTTATTTACAATGTTCATTTCCATTTATGATGCATCTATGCATAGATTTGTTTTTGTATCTTCTATTTTTGAGTGAATGTCTATGTTTCCATTTTTAAATCATTCTCCATCAATGGTGGACCATTCTCAAAATATCACATAAAGGAGGGGCTTGGTGCCCACATGCACCTTAGGTGAGCACTCAACGCATGTTAGGTGATAGGTTAACGAGCTTGTGGTAGGAAGAAGGTACACGAAGAAATAAGTACATCTTAGTTCCATTTCCGAGACATATTTTGATTTTGTTATAAGAATGATGTGTGATGACAGAGCGTTTGATATTGGAAAATGTAAATACCTATCTTAAAAACATAGAGGATGATTTTTCTTAGAGGTTTAGTATTGGATCTGAGTTTGATGCACAAAAATGGGTGGAGGAGAACCTATATCATGAACTCTATGATACATTCTTCTGTTGTTTCCTAGTAGAGTTGTATGAATGGCTCTCACCATATGCATCAAGGACAAGTTTTTACTATAGACCTTGTGTTTAGACCCAAGAAGAATATATGAGGTTGCATGTTGCTGATCGACTTGGACCCGTGATGTTGATCACTGGTGGAGTAGAGTGTTGACTAGTTATACCTTGGAATACACTATTTCTACATATTCTTTCCCAGAGATTGTTGAGTTTGAGTTCTTGATTGATCGTAGAGGATCATTCTTACGTGTTATTCCACTAGCTATCAAGATCCTAGTCATTAATTTTAGTTTGGAATCCTTTCACATGGATAGCTAAACTCCTACTAGGTGTGGGGCATGAAAGCTAGCGTGGTAGAGGATGGTGGACCTTGTGGCAGAAATGGAGAGAGAGGAGAGGTGGCTTAAGTATAATGAATCTCAGAGAGGGAGTTGGAAAGATAATGTGAAGCTACAAGAGTGATGGATTTATGGAGGTAGACATTGCGGGAAGGATTTGAGGTTCATACACGGAGGACGTGGAACCTGAGTACTATGAGCTACCCCATCTTGGAAATCATGGAAGAGAAACCCCCTCGGCTTCTAGTGAGAGTTTTCATATGAAGAAATGAGGAGAGCCATAGGCATGTATCTTAACCTAGATGGTGACCAAACCCTTGCACTTAGTTTTCCAGGTCCTGAGAGATAAGTTTTGATAATCCGGTTTGTATCGAGTATTGGTAGTCGAGTGACACCTAATGGTATAATTTTTCATTTCATACATCTATGGTTGACAATCATTTCTTGTATTCAGAGGTATATTATATGATATGAAATTTTGGTAAGGTGTGGGTTCATAAGGTTTGAGTATCACATCTAGAAGTGGCACGGGAAACACATCTGGGAGTGGTTCGAGATTATCATAGACTTTTGGCATGTAGTTTAGCATGATGGAGGGTTCCAAAGGAGCGAGTTGCTTTAAGGCCCTTTCCTACTATGGGAGGAGGATCAGGTGGATCCAGAGGATAGGTGCTAGCATATATAGTGGGTCAGTGATGGAGGTAACACCGGAGGGAATCAACATTTTGGATCTAGTGGGCGAAGGGCCTCAAAAATTTTAGCAAGTATTTTTTGAGATGTCTTTGCATTTACCTGATTACAAGGGTGTGGAAGATGCTGTGCAGAGCATGTGTATAAATGTGATTTTCTATGGTGTGTTAAGGGAATCATTTCCCGAGTGGAAAGAAATTTAGTTTGTAACCACATTACAAGGGAGTGCACATAAATAGTACAATAAGTATGACCCACACCGAGACAAGGTGGTAGATTACATTGCGCTACATAATGACTATTTGGGGAGTTCCACATACCTAAGTTTAGACAAAAAAATAATATGCGCATTGAAGGATATTTAACAAGGAATGGTAGAGAATGTGTGGGAGTATGACACACATTCCAAGACTCTCCTATCCAAGTTGTCTTATGACATCCACCCTTCGTAGTATGCTCAGTGGTTCATCAGAGGAATGATCACACTGCTTGTTGGAGGGAAATTTCATAGAAGAATTTTAGAGATCCGTATAAGGCCTTGGAGGCTTCCTTGCACACTAAGGCAATAGGAAGCATTGATACAGGATTTTTTTCATAGAAGCCCAAATTGCTACAATGACAAAGTAGTTGGATAAATTATCTATGAACTCGGCTCTTGAGACTCGCAATGGGTTATGGTGTGATTATGAAGTAGAGGAACATACAAAGGATAATTTCTCGTGAAGGTCAGTTCACGCCATATTAGTGGACTATGATATTTTTCATAGAGATCATGATGTAAGTAGTTGTTTGTTGCTGCATCATTGTAACACCTTTGACAAACAATTATATTTCTCTTTTGCATTACAAGCGTTGGCATGTGATTTTCTTGAATGAGGTGTGTTTCCTTGATTGTTGAAAATCATGCTTGTTATGGATAAATCATCTTTGCTCTTGGATTCATTGGACTGAAATGATATGGCTTACAAGAATCCATTTTTCATTTCTTGTAGGTGAGTTTCAATTTGGTTTTGAGAATTACAAACTTATCTCTTTTACTGACTCATCCTTGGATCAATTCCAGTGATCCAAGGAATGTTTTAAATCTCCTTAACGGAATGAATGGTAAAATTTTACATTCATAGGTGGAGAGACGTAGTGGATTGAACTTTGTATGTTACAAATTCTTTGGTCTTGTATGAATGTGCCTTCATTCAGTTGTATGTTTGTGCTTGGGTCTTTGGGATTGATCTCTTCAGGACATTAATGGCATAAACGAAATATAGTCTGATTCATGAATATGAAGGGAATATAAATCCTAAAACTAAAGGATTATCCTAATGGTATCCTAAACTAGGTAAAAATAACCTACTTCCTAGCTATGTCTACTTATTTGGGTTTCAATCTAACCTAAGCTTCTTATTCTATCTTGTTGGGATGGCGTCCTAACCCAAGTTTTTGTGCTAAATGAATAAAGGAGAAATTACTAAAGTAATGCAAGGCTATTTTAACCTAATACCTAATAATATATGGTTGTGAATTTGATCTAACCTAAGGTGGAAATTACCTAGGGCAATGTTTTTAAGACCTAAGGTAATTATTTTTAGACTAAGCTAAGTTTTGGGAAATCTATCCTAAACTATTGAAAAGGAACCTAAGGGTCACATGACATTAAGGTGACAGTTCTAATGGCATTTATTTGATTTGATTTGGTTAAATGAATGGAGGTACAACCAGTTTTGGAAAAGGCAAGTAGAATTTAGTGGAAGCATATGTGGAGGCTTCACTAAAGATGGAAATGCATGTTAAATTAGAAATGGCAATTGCCATTTTGGGAGGCAGTGGCAAGGAGAGATAAGTGGGAGATTTGGGAGTAATTGCATTAATAAACCTCAATTTTTGCATGTAAACTATCTTGGAAACAAGGAAGGTGGATTTTTGGAGGTTGTTTGATCTTGCATGTATTGTGATTTTTTCTTTGCATGGAGCTATATATTTCTTTGAACCAGCAGCTTTGACTTCTACTTTATGGTTGTTTTAGTTTCTCTGGTTTATTTTCGATTGAGGGAAAGTATGTGAGGCATTGGAAGAAAATATATTTAGTTTTGATATTTCATGGAGAAGAAAAAGAGTTGGAATCTCATCTTGAAGTCTCCTTTGAATTGGTAGAAGCACTATCAGGCATGATAGGCTCTACCCATTAAGATTTCTTTCTTTCTTCTAAATGATTCATTAAAACAATTATGCTCTCCTGAGATAAATGTTTTCATGATTTGTTTGGTTATTTACTTGCATGGTTTTATGAATCTCTGTGGTTTTGGATATTAATCCATTGTAATAATGTTAGCCTTTGGAAACTCTCTCTGTGCATGTTCAATGGTGATATACATGTGAAACTTGTATTCAAAGCTTGTATTTCATTCTGAACTTTTGTTTGAGGCTGGTGTTGTTCTGAACTAGTATTTGATGCCTTGTGTTTTGTTCTAAACTTATATTGGAGCCTTGTGTTTTGTTCTAAGCTTGTATTGGAGATTTGTGTTTTTCTGAACTTGTGTTCGAAGCTTTGTGATTAGCACTATTCTCGTATCCAATACTTGTGTGTTCTGAACTTGTATTCGAGGCATTTTGTTTGGTTATGTACTTGTATTTTGAGCTTGAGTTTTCCTCATATTCAAGGTTTTGAAATGCTTAGAACTCATTTATGGGACTTTCTGCTCGAAAAATATTGGGGAAATAGTTTTTGTTTGATTTGATTTGGTAACCTCTTTTGAGATCTTCTCCTTGTAGCTTCTTGAGTTGGAATGGCTTTGTACTTTTGTTTTTGGAGACTATACCATTTTATTTGAGTTAGTAAGGGCATGTAAATATGGAGGATATTCTTCCCTCCTCTTCTCTAAGAAAACCCTCATCTTGTTGAAGGATTGAATTTTTGTTTGAAGGATTAATGGACTAGAACTATATCTTGTTGTGGGTTTGGTTTGATATAGAGTTTGTTTGAAACAGTCATTAACGTTTTTGAGGTTTATGGAAATGTAGTATTCATACTCCTTGTGATCAATGTTGAAACAAATACCTTCTCTATCGCAATCTTTATAGATGGAGTTGTGAGATTCTTTGTTGTGATTTTGTTTCAGTCACGATTGGAGGTAAATTTGAGACATTTCTTGACTTAAACATATAATGGGTTTTCTTACTCACTTTCAGATCCTCTTAAATTGAATTTTGGGTTTTAAGGAAAGAAGAGTTGAATACTCTCTCATTTTGAATCTTGTTGATAGGATTTATTACCTCTAGTTTGGGGTTGTTTCATTTATTTTTCTTCATGATGACCATGAACTATATGTCTCTTTTTTATATGGAGCTTTGTAAGACCTTGAAGCTATGAATACAGTTTATTTTGAGTTTTGAGTTTTTATTAAAACTTGTTTATCTTATACTGTTTTGGGTTTTCTATTCTTTGTTGGATTCATTGAAGGAATCTCTAGGTCTTTAAAAAGAGAAAGGAATATGTTCTCTTGTGGACAATATACTATTTTTGGGATTGTATTGTGTACTCCTTTCTGGGAAATGAATTTGAACTTGTGTTTAATGAATTGGAATAGATAAACTAGGTTGTAATGATTTGTAAGGAAAACTAGAAGTGTGCTTTCTTTTAACTGTGTGTTTGGTTTTGTATTCTCTTTTGGGATCTAGTAAAGAACTTCTGAGTTTGGAAATAGAAATGAGAATTCATGTGATAGTTCAATTGAAATGAATTCTTGATTGGACCTTTTCTATTAGAGATCCTTTAACTTATGAAAAGATAAGTTCATTTGATCGAACTTCTCTATATCTTGACCCTCTTCTTGGTTATAGAGTGGTTGTTCTCTTAGGCCTACTCGACTTCTTGAGTTCATTTTTGTCCTTCTGTCTTCTAGGAAATAGTGGGAAACCACTCTTCTAGATGGAAATTCCTTGTGGATTGTTTAGTCTACTTTGTGTTGTCATTTATTGTAATGATGTGGAAAGAGAATAGCTGAGTCGGTTCTGTCGAAAGGAAAATGTAAACATGTTTAGACCAATTGCTTTGTTTGACTGAATCATACTTCATTTGGATTCAATATTGGAAGGTTTTCTCTTTTTGCACTCTATCTTATTATGAATCATCCTTGGATGGACATGAGAAGAGATTAACCTTGTATGAGTCTAGCTTTGATTTGTGGAACATCTAGTTTCAGATCTTTGAATGATATCTTCTAACATGTAGAAGTTAGTTAAGACTTGCAGGTAAACTGTTTGATTCTCTATCCCTTCTTGGATTGATTTGGGATTCTTGTATAGATGTTGTCTCTTTAATGTTGAATCCTTATATTTTTATCCTTGAACTGAAGCAGTTATGTGTGTTCTGAACCTGTTTTTGTCTTTCAGATGATTAGTGTATGGGGAATAGTATGTATTGATTCTTCTTCTTTTTTCTTATGTGGTAGGATGAATCATCCTAATATGAGCTATGTTGTAAATAACTTCTTTGCTACATAGTAAAGATAAATGTTGTATTTCTATTCTAATAGAATTATGAAATAATTAGATGACAAGACCTGTTGTTTGTTTAAAAGTAATTGATAGGATTAATTAAACTATATGTTATAATGCAGATGTTACGGATTATATTATGCTCTTTTCTTAAAAGTGAATTCAGACTCTTTATTTGTACTTCTTTTCTAGTTGTTATTACTTATGCTTATTTTTATGATATATTAATTATTTCATTAAAGCAGATTGTTTTAATGGAACAATTAGTGGAATGCACTTAGTTTTAATGCTTGGTACTTATCATGCTCAGTTCATTGAACTAACCTGTGCTAGAAATTTTTGCAGATGGACATCGTAAGTGATAAAATAAGGAAAAAAATTTAATGATGTATTGGCTTATTTAATTTTGGATCTTATGTAAAGAATTTTGGTTCATTCTTGAGTTGTATTGGAAAAGAGAAGTGATATTATTTTATGATCTTAATGATGAATGACATGCAGTATGTCTAAAATGCATAGTCTTGTAAATGTATGTTTTATCATGATGAATTGAAAGGTTTGGAGACTAACTCCAATTTGTTATGTAAATTCTCTTGTACTTTATATGACAGTAATAGTAGTGATATCTTGTCAATATTCTTTATATCTATTTGTATACTATTGTTGTTATCAATTATTAAGTTGGATTAAGGGGATAGTTCAATCTCCCTTATTATAATGAAACTTGTTAAATCGTAAAAGATGTTGATCTCTAACTACACAACTATAGTTTAATAATGAAATATGCATTGGTCATACAATTAAACTATATGAGTAAAGAATGATAAAAAGGTTATGTTAACCTTAACATCTAACCATGTAGAGGGAGACTCTTCCTCTCTCAAAAGAATGAGAAATAAATGGAATGGTGGTTATGATCTTTAATCCTTGTGCTTTGTTTATAAAAAGTAAACACTAGCTGAATCTAGGTGATTGATACACCTTCTTGGACAACAAGGTTACATTAAAAATTAACTGTTTGATGTTTGCTGCCCTATTTTCGGGGATAAATGCTTGTTAGGCCATGTTAATGAACATCAATGCAAGCATGAGTTAATGAAGTTCTTAATATCTAATCAGATTAATTATGGATGAAGAAATTAATGAATGTTGGAATTAGGGTTAGGAATGGTTGCTGAAATTTGAATCTTAATCCAATTAAATTAAATCTTATGACCACTAAGGGGTATATACATCATGATGAATCAGTTCTAATGGATGTTGGCTCTCACCAATTAAGTATTGTACCTTTAAGAAGTCCATGTGCTTCTCGAGGATATAGTGTTATAGTTGACATGTGGCAAAACCCTTCCGTATTTGTTCATCTAGATCTACACACATCTAGACTTGAACTTAGTTTCTCTCTAGGTTAACTTAGTATCATGTTTAGGATAGGGAATATATTTCTATGACTCAGGGTACCTTGGCACATTCGGTGGACTTAGGTCAACCGAGTATGCCCATATACCCTAAGTCATCATGAGCGTCTTCCTTTAACAAATTATGTTGCTAACTTGGGCTAGGGTCAAACCTTGGGCAAGTGGACTAACGGTAGTTAGTAAAGAACATTCTAAATAACATAAGAGTGAGGTGAAGGAATTATTTTGAAATGATGAGTATGAAATCTAGGAATAGTAACATGAATAGTATGTTGAAAATATTTGGCCAAAGTATCGCAAGTTGCTGGTTGCGTTGTCCTAAGTCACCTAGTTTAAAGCAACGTGATGTTAGATGAATATTGGTAACAAATATTCAAATAGGTTCTTTAAACCGATCACTTAGTACCTAAAATAGGGTAGGAAAAACCAAGATATGTAGTATACATAAAGTATTCTATACATTAAGAAAAACATGAGAGATCGGTTGATAACCGAGTCATGGAATGAGTGATCGGTATCATACGGAGTCATTACAGCTGCATATGGTTATCTATTATGAGATTTATTGGCATGGAATGTGTGTTCTAAATGATTTTTATTTAGAACGAGAGAACTTTGTGTTTCAAAAATAAAAAAATCCCTTGTTTCTAAAGTCTTAAAATGGTAATGTTATAATCACATGATCTCAAGAATGTATCTTTCTATTACAAGATTTTGACCTCTACTAATCATGACACAAAAGAATTTAGATTGATTAACTAGATACATGATGTTATTGACACTTCAGGGTGCATCGAGCCACCATTACAGTAGTTCCAAGGATGAGGGCCATCATTATGAAGGGCACATGGATAGAGGAGGTTGAGGTAGAGGATTTCGAGGAGGATTTAGAGGTTGTGGCAATCGTGGGGGTGGAAGGAGTGAATTACCTTAGGAACCTACTATAAATATGGATCTATAGAACATTACAAGTGTAAGTGTCCCAATTTTGTGTTGTGCTCTTAGTGTGGGAAAAAGGAAAAGAATGAGGAATGCCAAGAATTGTTTGAACACATGAGCTAGAAACAGTGGAAGGATAAGGTCACTGGGATGGTGAGCGTAAAGTGTGTTGATAAAAAATGGATTTCAAGTATGTGCACGTGAGTAAGAGTTAGAACCTATAATGGTAACAACATGATTTGAGGCTATGTGCTCCAGGAGATACCAAAGAAGATACCTTTGATTACAAGAGAAGAAGTGGTACATGGGAAGTATCTAGACCCTACACATTAGAAGGAAGTTTATCAGAAACTATGGATGTTATTTGAATCCTACAAGGAGAGATCTAGTGCCAAGGAGAAGTTGTGGCAGTTAGAGTAGAAGAAGAGCATTTAGGCTCCACAGAAGGATCTGGATGAAGTCGGGAGGTATGCAAGATGCTGAGATAAGAGAATATCATCCCTCTATTATGAGAATTCCTAAGAGGAAAAGTACCAAGCACTCGAGGAGAGCATGAAAAGGTAGGTTTTACATGCTAATTTGCCTCATCATAATCTTAACTATGATAAGGAGATTACCTTGAATGCAATTATTAATGGATGGCTCCTAAGTAATATTTTTTTAACATGAGTGTGAAAGTTAATGTTCTCACCTTGGATGCATGGAATCAAATGGAAAGCCCCATTATAGCCATCTTAAAATGTGTTGTATATGGGTAATAAGACAAAGGAAATGCCCATTAGTGTTTTAAAGGATGTTCTTATAAATATTCAAGGGCCAAATTTACTCTAGACTTCGAAGACTTGGTGCTTGCTGAGGTAGACAACTTTCCAGCATTACTTGGGCATCCTTGGTGCTATAAGAACAATGTTGACTTACGTTTCCATAAGGGGTAAATAATTTTTGAGAACAAGGAATAACATGTTATTATTCCTTTGATGGATGGAAGGTCAATGCCCTATACTTAGTCTTTGGGAGAAGAAGAACTAGACAAAATATATGTGTACACTATTAAGGACCTTGAGGTTGTGTAACCAAAAAAAAGGTGTTATTCGGTGGGAATAAGCTCAATCTATAAGTGATAAAACTAGTGTGGTATGTGACAATTGGGCACACAAGACATATGAGTTATTTGGAAGGCAGTTAAGAGGCTCTGTGATGAGAGTAACAAAGACGCACTCATTCAGCGCATGGGAGGAAAATAATTATCAAGTTACACTAGGGGAGCCAACCCTGATGTTTTCCTACAAGCAATGGAGACCCAGTGGAAATGTGAGATCGAAAGGAGAAGTATGCTTAGCTATACTTTTCTTAGGACCATAGCACATTGGTGGATGACCCATCGAGATAACCTTTAGAGTGGCATGAGGTGAGAATCATGTTCTCTATTAGGTTTCTCTAAAGTAATGCACCTACTATTGTTATATAATATTATCATGGGAAGGAACCCGCCTCATCTCATGTCCAAGCATGTGAGAAGGACTGGATGGAAGGTGTGGAAGCCTTGCCTCCATCTTTATGGGTGCATAAGATTTACTCCACCTTACAAGGTTACACGTGTGCATGGTACATTCATTCAGAGCTACGCTATTATTAGACGGAAAATGGTAGGAGTTGGCACTGATCTCCTTGAAGCTTTCAAGTATTGATGTACTAAGCCATTGATGGATAAGGCATTATAGGTTGTTAAGTGCCTAACTATGGGAGATAGTTCCATGGTGGAGGATAGAATAATCGATTTTTTGGGAGAACTTGCTTGGAAACACATTTTGATGAGGAAGAAATAGAGGAGGTGCAACTTGAGCAATCATGCATGGAAAAGAGAAAGGAAAGTTGGTCTATGTGATAGATGGTGAAGAGGTAAAAATCTTGGATGCTAACCATATTGTTGGTATGCGTGAGGTTATGGATAGTCTTGATGAGAAAGCACGTGTTTACCATGAATCCTTGAAAAAACTAAGGTTATCATTGTCTTGGATGTGAAACCTCGGGAAGATACTATTGGAGATTACTATATAGAAAAGGAGGTTTTAAAGATTATTGATACATTGTGTGATGAAGTTTAGGATTTGTTTCCGCATGGGTACCACGAACTCAAGGGAGTTCACCACTCTTTAGGAAGATGTATATCAAGCTAAAATAAGGTCCATACCTAATTCAAAGAGACCTTATCAAATGAATCCAAATCTGCGAGTCAAGATCAAGGAGAAGATTGACAAGATGATCGCATCATGCATCATTAAGGTTGTTTAGGAATAAAAATGGATAATTCTGATGGTCATTAGCATTAAGAAGGATAGGAGAATAAGTATTTGTATTGATTACAGGGATTTGAATGTGATGGGTTTCATTGATCCTTTTTACACCCCCTTCATTGAAGAAATCCTGGAAGGAGTAGGCTGGGCATGAGATCTATTCTTTCGTGATGGATTCTTAGGATATCATCAAGTTATAATTGCAAAGGAGGACCAAGAAAAAACAACCTTCACCACTAAATGGGGAATTTTTACCTATATGGTCATGCCTTTTGCATTGAAGAATGCACATGTTGTGTTTTTGTGCATTGTGGTTCGGGCATTTAAGGACATCATCCATAAGTTTTCACGAAGTGTGTACTGGATGATTGGATGGTGTATGGATTAGTGAAGGACCATTGTGACAATCTAAGGTTGATGTTTGAGAGATGTAAGTAGTTGAGTATATCTCTCAACATTAATAAATGGTTTTCACTACTCCATTTGGCACCTTGTTGGGACATATCATATGTAAAGAAGGCTTGTTGGTGGATCTGTCAAAGTTTTCATTATTGTGTGATTGGGGAGCTATTAGCTAGAGCGTGGTGCATGGATTCCTTGGGAATACGGGGTATTACCATAAGTTTATTAAGGGGTATGCCAAGATCATCATGTCTTTTGAGGAGTTTCTAAAGAAAAAAAGTACATTTCATTGGGGAGAGGCACAACAGATGGCATTTGACACATTAAAGAATAGGCTTATCATTGTGCCCATATTACACTTTCCCTCTTGGTATAAGCCATTCCATGTACATTTTTATGCTTCATAAATGGTGATTAGAGCATTCTTAGCCAAACCTAGAGAGGGAATTATTGACCATCCCTTGTGCTTTGCTAGTAGGAAGCTAACCCTAGCAGAACAAAATTATACTACCATAGAGCGCGAGGCATTATCGATGATCTACGCCTGTGCACAAATTCAAGTAGTATTTTCTAGAGACACCTTTATCTTTTACATGGACCACATGGCATTAAATTACTTGGTGAACAAGCCCATGTTGCAAAGGTGCATATGCATAGGTGGTCCTATTGTTTCAGGAGTTTGAGTTTATAGTTGTTGTAAAAACAAGTAAGAGTAATTTGGGGCCTAACCATTTATCAAGGATTGACTCAAGAGAGGACATGCAAAGCATTGAGGATACAATGTCAGATGCACAAATTTTAAATTATAGCATGTGCCCTCATATTTGGAAGATATCGTTGTGTTATTAAGAACAGTTGTGGTGCTAGAAGGGATGAAGGCATTGGAAAGAAATATTTAGCCATACACGTCTACGCCCTATATGTTAATTGGTGGAAGAGGTTCTTAGAGAAATGTTGATGTGGTGGCCTAGGTTGTGAATTCAAAGGCACATGGGGTCAAAAGAGTGCACATAATAGAGGTGATCATTAGAGGAGATTGGTGTCAAAAGGCTTTGAGAAACCATGTACAAGGGTAAAAAGCACAGGAGAAACATGAGGTAGGCAGCAAAAAGAACTTGGTCTAAGACATAGAGGAATATTGAATTTGGTGTAGGAGAAAGTGTGAAGATTTCTATGGTTAAGGAAGTTACACACCAGAAGGTTGTAGAAGTGTTTATGTAGGTTTGTGTGTGGAGGAAAAGTGTTGGATAGAACGTGTGGAAGGATAGCATTGGAAAAATATGACTTTAATATATTTGTACATTGGTAGGTGGCATCGGGGTTTGTGTGGAAAAAGCAAAAAGTTATAAATATAAGGTCGGGGTGAGGTATTCTTTCACCTTGTGTTTTGTTATCGAAGAAGTTCTTGCGTTTTAAGGTGATTCTTACAAAGAAGTTGCGAAGAGTAGTGTGTGGAGTTGAAGAAATTGAAGGACTTGTGAACCAATGTGGAGGTAAAAGTGCATGCGTGTATGTAGAAGAGTTTTTGTGGATTCTTGTGGGTGGATATATTGTCTTATGGAAAGGAAGTGCTCTAGGTTAGGGTTTACAAGCTAGGGCATGAGTTTTCATGGAAATTTCATAGAAGTAGAGCCAAGGGTTTGAGTAGTAATAGAAATTGATGCAAGGGAGAAACTACAGAGGATCAAGGAAGAGAAAAATGACACCAAGGAAAGGAGTGAACACTTCACCGAAGAAGGGAAAGGGAAAGGGAAAAGGAAAATCAATTGTTTCCATAAGTTTCAATGAAAAATGTTATACAAAGATGCATTACCCATATAGTGTATTGTTAGAGAAAGAGTGGGTGTTACATACAAGGAAGATGGTCATGAGTGATTATAATCATTTCACAAGCACCACAAAAAAGGATATGACACTAGAGTTGGTTCACCCAATGGAAAAGAGGACACCAAATGGGAAACCCATTTATGATGATGAAGTAAAAGTGAAGTTAGAAAAGGTTAGGCTTTTGTAACTTTATGAGTTTCCCTATTTTGGAAAACCAAAGTGACTATACCAATGGTTAAATTCACGCGGATGAGGACTACTTCTTTTTGTATGAAGTTAGATGCACATAACCCCATAGTTTATTTATAAGTTCACTAGCCTGATTTGTAAGGGAGAGCTATTGGATGAGGACTTGTGTGATAAGGAGGCCATCAAGAAAATGATTGAGGCATATGATTATAAGAAGGGTTCATGGTACTTTGACATCACTATAATCACTAACCCTGTTATGAGGATGGCCACACACTTGGTGACAAAGTTGAATGGGTATGGGAGATAGACACAGATAAAAAAACTTGGTTGAATGTCTTCTAAAATATCTTGGAGGGAACCATTTAAAATCTCTCAGCTTTCATTGCGGAGGATATTATTGATGCCACGTGTGAAAGGGAGAAGATCATGTTCGGTAATATCCTCCTTACCATTGTATTTTTAGAGATTAAAGTTTTGAATGGGCTAGATAATTTTGTTTGGGAGTACCTAGATGAGAACCCTCTCCCATAAAGAGGTTTGAAGCTTACACTTGTGACACCATGATGACTTCTCAGAAGTTGCGCTTAGAGAAATGGTATAAACAGATACGTGACCTAATCGAGCTCAATAGAGGATACTAGAATAGCTTCTTGCACTAGTGAATGGAGAAGTTGAATTATTTATACACCATCATTTACATATCAGCAGGGTTTACCTTGATAGATGGCACCAAGGGTCCTTGGTGTAAGTTACCCTTCTCCTTCATAGTGTAGTATTTTCAAGGCACGGTAAATAGGTTTAAAGAGGTGAAGAAACTGAGATTTGATCTAAGTGTTGTAGATCAAGATCACTATGAGATGCATCAAACCTTGGTGTATCCCAAGAAGTGCACCTATGTAGAAAATTACATATCTCATGATGTACACATGGTAAAATTGGTGACATTTCCTATTGTAGGTAGGATAGTGGCAAGGGTGTATGTGCAACTAAGGCCCAAGTTTGAGAAGGGCACTTACGTTGAAGATGATGTATCAATCCTTGAGGACCCCATCAAGAGGAAGAAGAAGGTAGTAATTAAGAAGAGAGAATGAGAAGAGACTCCTATAAAGAAGGCACCAAATGTGCATACAATGCAAACCATAGGCATGTAGGTACAAGAACCTACGTTCGACGAAAGAAGTGTCCCGTTAGGAAGGATTCTCTAGAGATAGAAGAATATCCTAAGAAAGAAGAGTCTCCCAAGGAGGATTCCCCTATGTTGGAGTCACCAGTGAAGAAAAATCAAAGGGTCATGTTATCTCAATTTTTCCCTCAGAAAATTTGATCAAACACAACCCCGTGCAAGAAGAAATTCAAGAAATGACTCCGTTGAATGAGCCCATGCTTCAAATCCAATAAACAAGTTGTAGATAGGTTCTAAAATGGAGGAGAACGATTAGGGAGAGAAAACAACATCAAAGAAAATAGAGGCCCAAATATTTCAAACACGACCTGCCTAAGAAGAATCAAAGGGTTGTTTCGGTTAAACAGCCTACATTTCAAATCTTGATCGGGTTGTAGGAAGACTCAAAAATGGAGAAACTAGAGGCCCAAAGAATCAAATGACATAAAAAAATTTCAGGGCACATAAAAGGAAGAAGGTGAGAAAATGCTCAAAGTCTTTGGGCTTTACAAATGATTTAAATCGGGCCCAATTGGCTAAGTATGGAAGAGACAATGGAAACTACCGTATGATGCAACCTAGAATTTACCGGATAACACCCTAGTCATGCTTTGACACATCACTCGGCCTAGATTGAGCACTCACCTAAACCACGAAAGGTACCATGTCCCTCTTTAGGGTTGTTGTAACAAGATGTTAACATGATGAAGTAACATATAGTTTAATAACTAATCCATCATTCCATAATGTATGCTACACTCGAGTCTATGAAAGAACAAGCTTAAATAGTAATCATGATTGAATTAATAACATGCGAGTACCCAACTACACATAGAATGATACTTAGATTCAGCCAATATCTTCCATCTCTTAATAAATACAGAATCTCCTTACAATATTTTCAATCTATACCAATGCATGTATGGAACTGATACAGTAGTTCAATCATATGTGTACATTCCTTGTTACACATACATGCATACATCTCCTTCCATACATTCAGCTCTCTCTCTATGTATATATCTATATTTGTATATCTCTCCTATCTACCTAAAATCATATATATAGGGTGGGGACTTTCCCTTCACCGCTTATCTATTCCAAAAATAGGCTGCATGTTATTGATAGCCACACACTATTTACAATCATAGCCACACATGCAAGTGTGTTATCTATCATCCTCTTATAGTTAATTGAAGTGTCAATTCTATTCTTAGCTTGTCTTCACAAATAAACACTTCAAACCACTTCTCTAAAGATAAAATGCATGGCGTGCACATCTCTGCATCGTTGATGTGTTTCTCATGCCATCTTATAAAAATAGGTCTTCATGCTCAATATCGAGATAAGTCTTGAAATTTGAACTTACGTTCCACGTGCGGGTCTTTCTGTCTTTCCGTGCCCTTGGTTTTGGGTCTTCTATCCCACGAGACTCCTTGTGTGATCTTTGACAAGTATTCTTTGATCGGTATTACCCCACACTAATCTCATTGTCATCCCAAAAATGGGTATGTCCAAAAATTGAAGGGAAGAATAGAAGAATGGAAAGAATAAGAATTAAAGAATGTATATAAATAAAGAATCTCTACAAGGTTATTAGGAAACCTCCATTGTATCATTTTGTAGTATCAACTCTAGATACTCTTCCTTTATTTTAGCCTCTAATATCTATCAATCAATGAGTTATTGCTCTACTTTTTCCTGGGATATCCACAGTGATGGATTCAAACTCATCCCTCACAATTTCTCCCTTCTTGTTTCGCATGAACAAACATAACACTAGACATTGATGTCATTCTTCCTTCTAAAAGGTCCATCTTCTATGTAATCAGCTTTCCAAACTCTTCCACCTGAGTCTTGTGTGGCTCTTGTGCTACTACCAAGGCCTCACGCTTCTATTTAACCATTGAAAATATTTCCATGTGGCCCAGTGTCTCATCTTTCATTGCTTTACGGACCTTGTTATTCTCTCCGAGGCTCTTGATGTTGATCGGTGCCTCACGAAGATGTATATATTTAAATCTTGGTCCACTTTCTTCAATACTTCCTATAATGTTTACAACAACCCTTCATAAGATGTAATTTTTCTCATCACAAATGCTTTCTCTCATTTAACATCTTTCTCAGAGCATTTTGGTGCTTGCATACACATAGTTCCATCTTCAAGTACCAATTCCACCAACTTTCCCACATAGTGTATCACTAAAGGAAATTTCTGTGGTACCTTAGCCTCCAAGTGTGGCCTTTCTCTAATTACATTGTCCCCAATCTCCTCTGCAATGCTTATAAATAACTCATTCTTCTTATGCATGAAGTCCCTCTCCTATGTTATGCACGCTATCTATGTGTCCTTTATCTTCAACTCCTCACGTAGCACTTTGATCGTGGCATGTTTGTCCATGTTTCTTCTAGCCACCTCAATAGAAACTTTCACTAATGCATTGCTGAATTGTTCATCTAACATGATAGTAGGCTTTCTTGTCATGTTTACGTCTCGATGTGCCTTCTTCGGTCTTCTCAAAAATGTATGAATCTTCACACACATCAAATTTAGGCTCATCCACGTAGGTGTGCATCAACCATGATAATTGTTTTGGAGTTCACACCATCACCATATCTTCATCCATTTTCTCCCAGTGAATAAATCCTTCTACGTTATCGTTCTCTGAAGCAAGCATAGACAATTTTTCCTACATCCTCTACATACCCCATGTCCATGGAATGTGCTCTCCACTTTTTCTTCTAGACCTTTTTCGCTTAGGGACTTTAGCCTCCAAATTTGGGATTTGTGTCTCCATGTCCTTAACATCCTCTCTAGCTGTCTCCTCTGGTCTTTCTCATCCTCTTCTTTTTCCTTTAATTCCTCACACCTTAACTCGATCACTCATCTCTTTGCACTTGGCTATTTCTTCAAATTATCTTAGTTACAACGGTAAAAATGAATCCGCATCCCATCCTTATATAAATTTTTAAAATTTTGATTCATTTATTTCTCCTTCACCTACCAAATATCCCCTCATTCATTGACTAAATCCATTCATTTCACGTGGTACATCTTCGCACCCAACTATAACCTTCTAGCACACCTTCCTACCCTTTGGTCACATACTTCTCTTCAACGCATGCTCCTGCACTCGAGTAACTCATCACTGTACCTTCTCCTGATAGCTATCATGGCCTTTGATTACCTCTCATTGTATTTTTCTTTCATTCATCTCCATCCTTGGTAAATTTTGAGAAGCAATCCTCTTTTGACTTAAAGCACACCCGTAGTATCTTATTTCTTTCACCTTTCAATTCCCATAGTCTTTTCCTTAGATAACTACAACCACCCCATACTAAAAGTATGTTCAAATCCTCTACGCATAAACAATCTTCATACAATAATTAGCTTCATGCATGCAAGCACACTTATTACACAAGAACAACAACAAAATTGACAAAGCATAAGCGTGACAATGAAGGAAATACATTAAGGAAATACAGAATTAAAAACCTAAACTAGTGGCAATAATACCTTATTACAAACACCAAGAAGACTTATTTATAGTAGGGCTACATCCTACTCCCATTAAAGTAACCAAGTAGCCATGTTCCATCAAGTGCTTCTAACTGGAAAGCACCTGATTCAAGTATAGAAGTGATAACATACGACCCCAACCAATGTACCTTGAGCTTTCCTAGATGGCGCAAAAAATTTGAGTCATAAAGAAGTACCATTTCTCCAATCTCAAATTTCTTATCGCTTATGTTCCTATCCATCCATGCCTTCTTTCTAACCTTTTCCTTCTTTTGAATGCATTGTGTTATGGCTTGACGCTCATCTAGGTGAATCATCTTTTCCATACACTCTTCTAGATCCTATTCATTAACTAGACCTCCATGTACACACAATGCACAAAGAAGGTAACATAAATTCTATAGGAGAACAAATTTTGCACAAAACACCAACTAAAATGGTGTGGATTTTTTCAATATCTTGTAATTTGTTCTATATGCCCAAAGAATAGGCTGATACTTTGTCATCCCAATCCTTTCTCCCAACATCACAATTTTTTCAAATTCGGCTCAAAATCTTGTTGAAGGCCTTAGTAGTTATGTTTTCCTAAGGATGATAAGGTGTAGTTTTATGGTGTGCAAACATAAACGCATCTAATAGGATCCTAATTGTCTCATTCAAAAAGTGTGTACCTCGATCACTTGTCAATCTTAAGGGACATCCATATCTCGTAAGAAAATTCTCCCATAGAAACCTAGATGTTGTAGCTATCGTACATTCCTTTGTAGGTGTCTTACGCACACCTTTGTGTGAGATAATCTATGTAATTAATAATATAGTGCGATCCAGATTACATGTAGCGGCTAGAAAAATAGGTCCTACAAAATCAATGCCCCTTTTCTCAGACTATTCGGCATTAGTGATCGGTCTCAAAGGTATCTCATCTCTTTACCCTAGTTTTCCTAGGCATTCATAATGATCACATGCTTTACAATATTCTTTACAGTCCTTATATAATGTCTCCCACCATAATCTAGTAAATAGGATCTTTTGGAAGTCACATCACCTACATAATTTCCTCTGCAATACCTCCATGAGCTTCTTCCATGATATCCATGATGCTCATGTTCTAATACACATCGTCATAATACTTCATCTCTACCTAGCTTGTAGAGGTCACCAGCGATTGACATAAATGGTGCCGTGCGTATAGAAAGTTTCTTCCTTTCTAATGCTTTCATTCCTTCTAGTGCCATACATGTTCGTAGAAATACAACAATGTATTCTAATTCCATGGGCATGCGTTGTAACCCATATAACTATGCATCCGACATTGTTTCTTCAATTTTATGTGCATCCTCTCTGAATTGATTCTAGTTAAATGATCTCGGTCTAGAATTTCTTTTCCTGTCTTCACCACAACTATGTAGTCAAACTTTGAAATAGGAGTACCCATCTGCATATGCACCCTTGTAATAAATTTTTTTTTACCAAGTACTTGATGCCATGTGATCTCGTATAAAACACAAATGGTTTTGCTAACAAGTACTATCGAAACTTGTATAATACATAGATCATTAACAACGCTTTGCGCTCTGGAGTTCTATAATTCCATTCCATATGAGTCACTTCCTACTAGAAAAAAAATTGGATGATCTATAATACCTTCACTTGGTTGAGCTAACACAACACCAATTTCCATGCCGAAGCATCCACATGCACATGAAATGGTTTATCCCATGAGGGAAAGTGAAGAATGGGTGTAGTAGTAAGTCTCTCTTTTAATATCTCAAACGTGCACTGTTGTAGTTCTCCCCAATAGAATATACCTTTCCCCTTTCATAAATTCTTCCAAGGGTGTGGCAACTTTGGCATACCCTTTTACAAATTTTCTATAATACCTTGTATGACCTAAAAATCTGCGCACCTCACTCTGACTGGTAGGTGCTTCCAAGCCTAAAATGACTGTAACCTTGGCTAGATCAACTAACAAACCTTCCTTATAGATTATATGTCCTAACAGTATCCCAAATGGCATAGAAAATATGCACTTCTTGATGTTCAAAGAGATACTCAATTATCTGCATCATTCAAACATTAAGTGCAAATTGTCATAATGATCTTTCATAAGCCCATATACTATCCAATCATCTAGGTATACCTGTAAGAAGTTGTGAATGAAATCCTTAAATTCCTGAACAACTATGTATGAAAATATAGTAGGTGCATTTTTCAATCCAAAGGGCATCACAGTATAGGAAAAACTACCCCATTTAGTAGTAAATGTTGTCTTTTCTTGATCCTCCTAAGCAATCCTAACCTAATGATACCCGAAAAATCCATCCATGAAGGAATATAATTTGTGCCTGCGAACTCGTTCTAGTATTTCTCAGTGAAAGGCATGTAGGGAATTGATCTGTGACACATGCAACATCCAACTCCCTGTAGTCCACACATATCCTAATCCGTCTGTCCTTCTTGATACTAATCACCATTGGGCTAACCCATTCTGACTCATCAAGGGGCTTGATAATTCTAGATTTCAACATTTTATCAATTTCTTCTTTTACCTTTTTGCAAAAATTAGGATTCATTCTGTAAGGTCTCTTTCTAACTGGTCATACACCACTCTTAAGTTTGATATTCATTTCCCTAAGTGAATCATGTACACCTTTAACTTCATGATATCCTCGAGGGAATAAGTCCTGATAATCCCTAAGTAACTCGATGATCTTTGCTACCACCAAGTCTGACAAGTAATCTCCAATTATGGCCTCCTTAGGCTCAACCTCTAAACCTATATTCACCTTCTTTGTCTCCATGGGTTCATGGTAGGACTGCGCATCCTTTTACACATTGTCCAAGACCTCACGCACCTCATTTGAATGCTCAATGTCCAATTTATCAACTTCCTCATCATCCATGATGTAAACCATATTTCTATTATCTTTCTCAAGGTAAGCGTATTCAAGTAGTATGGAGTCCATTTCTTCTTCTTTTTCAAAACATGCTCTAACTCGCCCCACTAAATAATTCTTATATATGCTCCTCGGCTTTTTCACTTTCTCCCATAGTTTAAGTTCTTGAAAATTTTAATGGCTTTGCTACGGGAGGTTTAGTCGAGAAGTAGGTGAAAGTCTGGATCATTCCTGTAGTCAAATCTTATCAGTTCCCAGTTTCTTGATGTAGTTTTGCATATACATACCAAGTGCATGTGAATCCTTGTAGCATAGAATACAATCTATGTACCTAGAGTGAAGGTGGTAATGCTTCCTATCCTACTTTCTAGAGTCTCTCACACTACTAAATGTGATGTTGAATAGGTTGATCACCATGATAATTGTAGATTTGCATAGGTGCATTGTCCTTTATAAACCTAGTAGACAAAGTGACTCTAATATCTTCCCAATTTATAAGATTATCTCTATGGACTACTCAACAAAGTGCACTACTATCCTATGTAGTGTATAGACTAACATATCTCTCCTTTTAACTTGATCTATCCACTATGCTTCCATGGCCCTTAGAAAGGTAGGAAGATCTTATGTCCCTATATACCAAGGTATTGTGCTACCTATCTATCAAATTGAACAAATTCCATTCTTGTGCGCAACCATGATTTTCACCTCACATCCTACTAATTCATATGTACCATGAGCCCAATTATCACAAGAAATACTCATAGTATCACTAACAGAATGAGAATCCTCCCACTATAGGATGCCTTCTTTTGATGGCTCATTAACCTCTGGGTCCTAAATAGTGTATACATAGACTCTATTTAAATCCTCCTCACTTAGAGGTTAAACATATGGTGTAGAATTTCCATCTATCAAAGGTATCATAACCCTTTCCTCCTTATTTTCAAAGCTGATATACCCTTTATTGAATCTCAAGTCAGCATTATTTACATAGCACCAAGGGCGTCCAAGCAGGGCTGGAAAATTGTCAGCTTCTACAAGTGCTAATACCTCGTAAAATCCTCAGTGAACTTGGCCACTTGTATAGTTATAGATGCATATTTCAAAACTCCTATGGGAATGGCCTTAGTCCAATTTTCCATAAACAACACATTAGATTATAGCTGCAATGGAGGCTGCCCATTTTTACCCATGCATCTAATGTAAGCACATTTACTTCCACACCTATATCGATCAATATGTTGTTCAACACCACCCATCCATAACAACATTCGGAGGAATTTCTTTTTCATAGTCAATCTTTATCGGGGGAATATTTGCATGTAGAATTTTTCATCCGATCTCAAGACCTATGCGTGCGCAAAGTGTTCCCTTTTAACCAACTTCGTAATAGCGAATAATTTTCTCCTGGCACAAAATCTTACACACCTCTCATAGATCATTGATATCAATTTGGACTATCTCGATACTTTATTTTGCTCCTTGAGGTATTGTATCTCACCACAGAAGATTCCTTAGCACTTTCATGGTATCTAGTAAACTTCCTTCGATGAGCGGGATCTGGGTACCTCGCATGCAAAACCTCCTCCTTGGTGATCGTAGGCTTCTTGTGTAATGCCTCTCTCATGTTCTACTTCAACGCATGTAGTCATATTCACTTTGCCGATGCCTCGGTCCTTTGGTTATATTGGGCACCCAATGATCCTCTACCACGTGCTATATTCTAGCCATCCTGACACCTTTGTTCTCTTGCTTATGTTGCTTACTCAAATGCTCATAAAATTCCAAGAACTCTTCATAGCTATGGTTCTTTTTGTAGAAAGAACATGTAATATTCTAAGGACATTCACACCTATAGTGGTCAAGAGATCCACATGTATAACATGTTCCACAAGGGAACTCACCTCTTCCTCCACCATGGCCTTGTCCTTCATATCCACCACGATATCCACATCCCCTTCCATAACTTCCTTCAAAGTACCCCTCATTCTTTTCATAGCACATTTGATTATGATCCCAATCTTGGTGCTCATTCTTACCCTTAGAACTATCTATTATACTTGTCTATCGTACCCCAAGGTCTATAGCATCCTAGATCTAACCAATCAGCTGACAATCCTTAGTATCATGGGTCATGGACCTACAAATCTTGCAAAAGCAAGATACATTCTTCCTTATTGCGCACTATAACAAAGGATAGTGACTAGCATCATGATTTAAATGACAAATTTCATAGTCCAATAGTAATGAGCGTATAGATTGGTGAGGGAAACTATCCTTGGTGTGACCTTCCACTTCACAATTTGTACACCAAATTCCTGAGCATGTTTCATGGGCTGAATTTTCTAATAGCTTCTCTAACTACTTTTCCATAGCTGCAATCTGTGCCTCTAAAAATGGACTAACACTAGTGTCAATGCTCCCAACTACCTCAACATGTAATGTTGCTTCCAATGCTTTGTGCGGATTAGTGTATGTCTTATGTGACAATGCCCTCCTAAAAGGTGTAATCAATCCTCCAATGAACCATTATGCATGCTGGCTAGCATGAATATCATAAGATATCTTAGATAAAATTATCTTAAAATGAGCGTCATACTCACGTACACTCTTAGTAGTGTCTTGTTTGATATCCTTGATCATACTTATACTCTTCTACTCAAACTCAAGGCTATGGAACTCTCTCAAGAAAGCATCTCTCAATGCTACATAATCCACACAAGTTTGATCGGGTCAAATTTCCTATACAAGCGTGTGCATGCCCCTATAATGTAGTGGCTAATTGACTTGCCTTTCGCTCAGCAACCATGATCCCTTTAGTGCACCACAATATTTCACACATATGCACATGTTTGGTAACATCCTCTATACCTCTATACTATGGAAGATGAAGAGACATATCCATATAGATATTATGTGGTTGTTGTGGGCCTTGACCACCTGATCTAGAACCTCATGTGTTCCCTTTTCCTCCAGAACCACCAGATCCACCAGAACTAGAACCACCTATACCTCTTGATCCATCACCTATAGTTGGAATAGGGCCTATAGACATACTCCCCTATGCCCCGACAGTAGTACTTTACTATAGCCCTATAGTCTGTGAGGTAGTTCCACTTCCAGAGGTGAATCAAACATTTTGTATGGATGATGTGCCTAAGAATGCTCCTTCAAATGACATTGAATCCATCTATCCTACCATTGATGTACTTGATCCCTGACTTACTCCTGCTCTCCTACTTCCTAAGTTAGTTTTTTGGTTACATTTCATACTAGATACTGAAAAACCAAGCGCAAGGGCTAGGTCACTAGGTGGATTAAGATGTGTGCCTACGGTCTAGGTAGTCTCTACTTGCGTACCTCCATGTGAGGCCGAGGGGGTCTCTATCATGCTTTCCAAGATGGGGATTTCTGATGCTGCGGCTCCACATATTCTATGTGAACTATAAATCCTTCATGAGCCATCTCTCTCTACCATGAAATACTCTCTGAATGGAACGATGCTTCTCTATCTCCCTCTCACATGCCTCATTATAATTAAATTACCTTTCCTCTCTTTGCTTCTCTGCCACTAGGTCTACCATCTTAAGCCAAATCTATTCCTACCGCGTGCGCGAAAAGTTTAGTTAGCCATCAATTTACTCTCTAGGTTCAAAGTTACCATTAAGATCTTGATCACTAGTGGAATACCTTGCACATATGTTCTTGTTGAATACTATAAAAATTGGAACTCAGCTATCTCGGGAAAGAGTACATCAAAATTGAATATTCCAAAATATAATTTTTTAGAACACCGTAAAACCATGTATCCACAACGTGAGTCCAAATCATATCAAGCATCATAGAGGGCCTAAAATTCTTCTTGTGTCCAGAGACAAGTGCATGATACCTCCAATTTCCATTGAGATGCATAGGTAGTAAGCCACTCATATAGTTCTACTAGAAAGATAGTCAAAAATCTCTCATATGAGTTGTCATATGGGTTTTGTTCTACTAAAGTGCGTGCATTAAACTTAGATCCATTGTTGAACTATTGCGCATATTCCTCATCCAAATTGTGTATCCATTCCTCAATACTTGTTAGAGTTAACCGATGCGTCCTCATCACGAAGCGTCCTAAAAATAACTAAAAAATAGGTCCCGATAATGAAACCAATGATGTAGCCTAGAATTTACTAGATAACACCATAGTTGCGCTAGCAAATCACTCAACCTAGGCGAGTACTCACCGAAGCGTGCAAAGGTACCAGTTCCCTCTTTAGGGTTGTTGTAATAGGATGTTAACATGATGAAGGAAGTAACATATAGATTCATAACTAATCCATCATTCCACAATGCATGCTACACTTAGGTCTATGAAAGAACAAGCTTAAACAGTAATCATGATTGAATTAATAACATGCACTACTCAACTACACATAGATTGATACTTAGATTCAGCCAATATCTTCCATCTATTAATAAATATAGAAGCTCCTTATATATTGTCAATCTCTACCAATGCACGTATGGATCTAATATAGTAGTTCAATCATATGCATACATTCCTTGTTACACATACATATATACATCTCCTTCCATACACACATCTCTCTCTCTGTATATATCTATATCTATATATCTATCTCCTATGCACCTAATATTATATATATGGGTGGGGACTTTCCCTTCATCACTTATCTATTCCAAAAATAGGCTGCATGCTATTGATAGCCACACATAATTTACAATCATATCCACACATGCAAGTGTGCTATCTATCATCCTCTTGTAGTTAACTAAAGTGTCAATTCTATCATTAGCTTGTCTTCATACATAAACACTTTGAACCACTTCTCTAAAGATAGACAATGCATGGCGCACATGTCTCTGCATTGTTGATGTATTCCACATGCCATCTTCTAAAAATAGGTCTTCATGCTAAAAATTGGCTAAGTCCTAAAATCTAAACTTTCCTTCCATGCGCGGGTCCTTCCTGTCCTTCGCATGCTTGGTTTCGGGCTTCTATCCCGCGCGTACTCCTTGTGTGATCTTTGACAAGTATTCTTGATCAACACCATGTGTCTCAATGGCGCACCTCTAAAGGTTAAATCCAAAAGGGAGACTCAAACAAGTGCCAAACCCCACATGTCCAGAGCCCCAAAATTTGCACCAGCCATTGAAAATTCTTTGACTTAGTGGAAGGTGCCAAGTGTCCAAATGGCGCTACTTCAAAGATAAATCCAAAGAGCGGAGACCCAAATGAGCATGTGCTCTCCACGTAGTCCAAATTTAAAAAAGGGATAGATTCGAGGGGTTGAATAGTCAAAGTAGAGGTAGGCCAATGGAGGGAGCCAAGTGTTAGCACAACACTACTTCAAAAGTAAAATTTGGGGCAGGTTTCCAAACAAGCGCCAAGCCTCCACGTGTCTAGGGTCAAACTTTTGGCCCCACCAAGCAAAAAGACTTTGGAAAAATACAAAGAAGCCCAAGGAGCTTGTGAAATCTACCACGTGTCATTCCAACATGATTTCAAGAGCATAAGGAAGGATCTGTATCTCCAATATGCATGAGGCCGCTACGTGGACCCTGTATGGAAAGACTCTTTAAATATTGTGCTCCCGGGACCCAAAACTTCAAATGGCCATATATTTTGACTAGAAAATCATATTTGGGTTGGAGAAGAATTTTTGGAAACATCTCAAAACCCTCTATGCCATGGAAAAATAAAATATCATTCTTAACATGATTTACTAGGTGAAAAATGGGAAAATGTCTTCCAGGACATTAATGCAGAATCTGATTTCTTCAACTACCATAATAGATTTAATTTGATCCACTAGGGAACCAAAATTGAAAAATTTTAGGCATATTTGAGAGGGGTGTTGATTGATGGTGGTTCATATTTCAAAGCAAGATTCAAATTTTTCCCTCCTCTCTCTCATTCTTCCTATATATTGTAATAAATGAGCATATTCAAAGGGTTGGTCATTGTTTCTCCTCCTCTACCCCCTCTCTTTCTTCCTTAGGGTAGAATGCAAAGTTTAAGCCTCCTCCCATGGCTTTGTAATGGCATTTTATTACCTCTTGCTCACTAATGATGTACCTTGTAACATTTTGGAGTAATAAAATTTGTTTCATGATGCATCTATCCATCCTTGGCTTATTTTGTTTTCTCTTCTTACCTCTCATCATTATACGGTATACTATGCATACTCTGATGTTTGTTGCAGGTTACGGAGATGTGCTTAATGGATTTTGAAGTGGTGTTCTGTGAAATCTATCTCTAGTCTATGGTGCATCTTGTCCACCCTCTCCTCTTCTCACCTCTCTCCACTTTAGGAAGTTGGATTTGTGATCAACCACTTCCTTTTCTAGTGTATCACCGCTTAGTGTAGGATCTTTCACCCTCTCTCTCTCTTTTTCCCCTTGGAATGGTTATATTAGGATAGAATAGGTTCTACCTACACTGGAGTAGCTTATGGTAGGTAGATTAGGAAGCAAGAACCATCTTTCTCTGGAGGTCCATCTCAAGTTTTGCAAGTCCCACAACTTGAGAGATGGTCCCATGTTGTGCAATCACACCGAATTCCCACTTCACATCCAGGCCATTCGAGGGTGCTATGATTCTACACTAATAAGTGGCACAAGGTTCAGACTCAAAGAAGACAAAGAGCATCAAGGATGATGATTCTAAGGAGGAAAATGAAGGAGACAATGAAGAGTATGAGGAAGCTCAAAATCCTCCTGTGTATAATGTACACGAGTCTGGTGAAGAAGGGGATGAAGAGGAGTATGAGGAGGGCACCCATACCAAAGGAGGAAGTGAGGAGGTAAACATGCATGATCGAAGACCCTAGCCCCGGCCCCGAGGAGTAGATAGATAAGGCCTTTGTAGAGAGAGAGGTGGCGGGTATTATCCAACAGTTGGTGGAGAATGAAGTAGAGTGAAGCGCCAAAGAACTGCTGAAGGAAATTGAAGAGAAAAAAAGTATAGGAAATTAGTATGGGAGCATGCGTAGAGACCTCATATTAGTAGTAATCTTCAAAAGGCAACATGCATAGGTGGGAAGGGCATAGTAGTGGCACATGAACATGTTATGACTTATATTAATGATCCAAGCAAGGTACTACACATGTGATTCCAAAGTATAGTACCCGTAGACCAAATCCTTGCTTGATCTTCTTTTGATTAAGAGGGTACATACCTAAGCATGAGAAAATTATATCCTAGGATTTTGAGTCCCACGTTGATGAGCCCGAGTTTGAGGTAAATCATGATGCATTAATGAAGACACCAAATTCTAAGGGAATAAAACCTCTTGTAAATTCCTAGAAACTGTCGGATGAGAAATTTTTAGTGCACTCAACAAAGTATCAGTGGAGGTGCAAGCAAGAATCTTTAGCGAAATGATAGAATAATGATCTTTGAGGAGGCACTTGAGAGAAATAGTGAGGAGATCATTGAGAGGGATAAGGAGATAAAACAAAAGGAATTGATCAGTGCACAGTTAACACGTGAACTAAGGGATGAAAAGGAGAAGTTACACGAAGGCCACAAGAAGATAGAAGCCATTTTAGATGCCATTATCTTAAAGCACCCAGGACTTGGCCCCTCCTGATCAGAAATACAAGTTAACCATGCATTTCTTAGAAGACTTAGCATGCATACTCACCATGGAAAGGAATCCACTTGCATTAGAATCAACGGAAGAAGTAATGATACATTAGAAGAAGGAAGAGAAGTTGAATATTGGGGAGATACTAACTCGATACTCCAAGCTCCTTACCTTAGTAAATACCATGATGCACATGGCTGATTTTTATATGAGAAGCGTGGTGTCGACCATGAAGTAGATCTGAAATAATTTTAAGATAAAAATAAGGGCAATAGGGCAGAGTAGGAAAGATCTTGGTTGAGGTAGAGAAGAAATCGGGAAAATTAGAACCTTAAGGGTTTGATTAAAATTAAAATGAATGATTTTGACCCCCAAGTTACTCGCAATATGGACATGCTTTGGGAGACCTTAGCAAATAGATGGAAAGCATTGAAGATATGTTGAAGGCTAAGGGGGATGAGATGAGTTTTGATGAGGTTAGCATGATAGTGGGTGACTTATTTTAGTAGGAGAAAAGTGAGGTATATTATTGGGTTAAGATTGGATCCCCATGAAGAATGATTTCCCACTTCTCATGTAGTAGTAGCAGGATTCTTCCATTCTTTATTCAATCACATATTCTTTCATTTTCCTATTCTTTATTCTTTGGTGGAAGGGAAGAGTGTTTTTGAGGACGAACAACATGCATAGTGTGGGGTAATGTTGGGCCTGAAATTGACTAATTCCCAAGGAAGAAGTTAGCGCACAAGAGTTAGTAAAGAAGGAAGGCACTTAGGAAAAGTTCACAGGGAAAGGCATGTGGTAGAATAGGTTAGCATGTGAGGGAGCATGAAGGTGTAGGGACTTATACATATTTTGAAGGAGTTGTCATAGGAGAAACATGTGAAAATCTTGAGTAGGTGTGTTGAATGGATAAGGTGCCATCCTAGAGCCTTGGAGGTCAAGAAAAGAATATTCCACGTAAGGGATATTCCCAGGATGATCATTACAGGTAGTGGAGGCATTTGCAAGATGGCATAGGCATTTAACCATGGAGGACCACACTTCCACTTGGCATGTGATATGTTCATGAAGGAAACCAAGGTGATGCATCTAGATCCTATTTAAAGGAGTGCTTGGGTCTAAAATAGAGAAGAGGGTGAGAATGAAGTGCTGGGGAAATGAAGGGTTAAGGAGAGTTTTAAGTAGTGACAAGGTGCTGAATAAATTCTTTCTAGAAGGGTGTTAAGAATATTAGGCATGGATTTGGGTATGAAAAAGGGTTATAATGGCTAAAATAGATAATAAATCTCTCTCTCTCTCTCTCTCTAGAGTATTTTATAGGGTTTAAGATAGTATCCCTTGATGTATTTGGTCTATATGACCCTCATGATGTAATGAAGCCATTGTAAATGTTTATAAATCACTATATGGTCTATGATTGTGGTTATCCATGCTAAAAAGTGTAAACACTTATATTCATCATATTATTTTGAGTCAGATCTAGTTTCATTATTCTTATTTACAATGTTCATTTCCATTTATGATGCATTTGTGCATGGATCTATTGTTTGTATCTTTTTTTTTTGAGTGAATGTCTATGTTTCTATTTTTGCAACTTGTTCTCCATCAATGGCAGACCATTCTCATGAATCTCACATAAAGGAGTTTGGTGACCACACATGCCTTGGGTGAGTGCCCAGCCACGAGGTTGGGTGATAAGTCGATGTGATTGGGGTAGAAATAAGGTATATGAAGAAATGAATACATGTGTGGCTACAAGAAAGGAAAAGCGGTGCAAAATAAGGCACTAGGGAATTAACCAATTTAGAAAGAAATTCTAGCATGTGTGCGAAGGGTGTACAAAGTACTAGGAATAAGATTAATGTGTAATGAATATGTGCGAGGAAAATGGAAGGAAATATAGGAAAGAGAAGGAAGGTAGAAGGAACAGAAGAGGGGAAGAGTGTGCATGGGTGCATAAGGAACCACAACCGAGGAAGTATGCCAAGGGAAAACCAAATTACACACAACTTGCAATATTTGGACCTTAGAACCAGAATGGGGATGTAAGTTGTTAAAATAACTAAGAGAGTTATTGTGGACAATGATTACCATCCTTGTCTTCCCCAACCTCATACTAAATGGATTAAACCTAATGAAAATTAGGTGAATTTGAACTTTGATGGGGATTCTAAGGAAACTTGAGCATTGTTGAGGGTGATGATATTCTTAGGGATCGAGATGGGAGATGCATTTTTTCCTATGTTGGTCCTTTGGGAGAGAAATATAACAATTATGTTGAGGTAATGGTTGCTTTATGAGGTATCAAATTGGTTAAAGAATGTTTTTTTTTCAAGTATTCAAATTAAGATAATTCCTATACATCATAGACATTCTAAAATGATACATGAACCAAAAATTTTCACTTAGAAATATTATCCATGATATTAAGGATATGCTTAAGTATTTTGATAATTTCATTCTCCTTCACACCCCTAATATGGGGTTTAAATTAATGAGTTCAAAATATAGACTAAATGAATTGAGCTTCCAAGTAATACTAATACTATTTTAAATGTTGAAAAATCTAATTAATGTTTTGAGTGGTTTTTTATTCCCTTGCTTGGCCTTGATTTTTTCATCAATTATAACATGAGGAAAAATAATATAGACACAAGTGAATAGCTTGCTAAAGTTGCCATTAAATTTTGGAATTTTTTTATATTGATTATCTTGTTTACAAGTTCTAATTCCATTTCGGTTTTTAAATCATGGGATGGTGGTAGGATTCACACTAAACCTTCTTCATATGGGGATTTGAAAGTTAATCCATCACTTTGGAGGATATTGAAAAAAGGGGTTTTAGAAACTTTTAAGAGGCTCTCGGGCTCGGATCCTTTTCTTTCTTTAGATTTTACAAGGTCTTGGGACAACATAAGAGTGAAGGTGAGAGTATGGAAATCACTATGTATGAACTCTCCATGGCTTCAAATTTTTGGTTATAGACAAATGGCATGAAGATCTTAAAATATAGGACTTGCAAAACCATGAAATTAAAAAAAAAAATCATAGGTAACGAGCAAGTTTTCCTTTTGGTTAATGGTATAGCTCGCTATTGTATTTTAGGCATCTAGAACACTATTTTTTTATCTTATGAGATACATTACCCTGAAAGGAAAGTATAGGAAAATTTATACTCACCACATGTCTATGTTTAACATGTTTTACCACAATGTGACCATGAATCTTAATTTTTGTTGTTTATGTCTTTGTTTGTGTTTATTAAATATTTCAATAAGGATAAGGTCAAAATCCCCTTGCACCATGGTCTCATTTTATCCTCTATAATAATGAAAATCCACTCAATACTAAGGAATTGGGTCCTTTCTTGGCTGATTCTGATGAAAATTGTATCCTAGCGGAATGTATGGATAGATTGCGGAGGAAGAATCAAGCGATAGGGATGGGGATGGGAAATATAATAAGGTGGATGTGGAGACCCTTACGGGTATGAAGGGGGAAATTTCCTCCAAGGTAAAGAGAATATAAATATTTATAATTAGAGCATGGCCCTAGATAAGATTACTTTTTGAGTTCAACAAGTTGAAAAAGATGTTGATTATCTAGGAGAATTAGGTTTTGATTCGGGTAAAATATGGAGGGATTACACTAAGGCCACTAAGGGTAATTGAAATATCCATAATATTCTTAGAGATGAGATCATGGGATTATTGTAAATGGTGATGATGTTTTAGAGAAGGATAGAGAAGATGGAGAATGGAGGGAATAAATATAGGCTTGGGCTACGTCTTAGTAGATCGGACGAGGAACAACCAATGGAGATTGGTATCTGCCCAATATCCAACCAAAATGACAAGGAAATGGTTCATGATGAGCACAAAGGTGGGCTCAACAAAGTGATTGAAGGAAAACTTAGGAAGGGGTAAATGAAAGATTCCTGAACTTTATGCGAACTTGTTGTAGGAATTTCTTTTCTTAGGGGGATTTTTTCTCTATCTGTTTATAGGTTTTGTCCAGTTTGTTTTTAGAATTTTGGATGTTGTCTTGTTTCTCATTGGATTTTTGTTTGGGTTAATATTGTTTAACCTTTTTTTCTCCTATCTCTGTTTTTATTCATTTCTCATTCTCATAATGTATTCTCTTATAATTTATTTTGGAACTTGAATCCAACTTTCTTAGTTTATCTAATAAAAAAATGAATTTGTAATATAATATTATTTTTTTCCTAATCTAAAATATTATAAAATAATGATAATATAAATAGAATAATTAATACAAATAATCCTTAATTATGATACTCTTACATGTTTTAGCATATCTAGTAAATGAAATCATTGAACATATAAATTGATTTAGGGTTTAGATATAGAACCATACTATGATAGTCAAATGATGTAAAACATTACTTGTAATTTTTCCAATAGCATATATGTTTTTTTGTAAATAATCATATTCAAAAAAATTTGTAAGATATGGTTTTCAAATCCTAGATGAGCTTGTGGTTGAATTTTTCCATAAGGATATAAATATATCATTTAATGTTATGATTTTGATTTATATTTGAGGAATAAGTTATCCTTTCTTTATACATGTCTACTTTCTAGATCTATTTATGTGTGATGATTTTTCTATGTAAAGATATGGATTATCCTTAATTTTAACATTAAAATGGGATAGTAATGATATGATCTAAACTAACCTTATGACACCCCACTGATGTGATGAGTACAACAATACATACTAATATGTTAAAAAGGGATCAAGAAAAATGTAATTCTCCCAATACTATGATTAGACTCATGGGAAATAAAATTAAATGATTGAATATAGAGCCTCTATCTAACCTTGACACTCAACAATTCATACTACATACTTCATTTTTGGCTCATGGTTGATCTAGGAGGAAACATAAATGTATTCAAAATTTGATTAGCTTATAGTTTTGAAAATGATGTATGGAATAATTTTTTTATTCTTTAGAGATTTCCCCCTTTGAATAGGAAAATAGATAATCTTTAGGTCCCCTCTTAGGATATATTTTTATAAGGGTGATCCTTTGAAGGATTTTTCACTCAACCATCCTCGAATGTACCACCTAGGTTGACTAAATTGAGTTATACATTTGAATATATAATAATTTAAATTGGAAGGTCCATGTTCATAGTAGGTAGTAACAAGACAAGGTTGAATGTCTATTATACTAATGAATCTATCTAGGGTCCTTAATAAATCTACCATGAGAAAAATGTAAGCATGTAAATGTTTTTTTGTAGAAAGTGTCGCGATTCATTAAATACTAAACTGTAGAATAGTTGAGGCATATTAGAATGAGGACACAAGAAAGAGTAAGATGGTGTTTTAATAGTTAATTTATGTATAAATTGAATCAATGTCAAGATAAGTTACAAATATCATATTACCAACTGATTATATAATTTTTTGGGTATTTCAATTCCCCCATTTAATCTAGTATTGGATAAATTTTAATTTAAAAAATCAAACCTCATGTATTGATCATAAGTTTCTTGTTTTGAAAGATTGAACTTCATGTGCTGATCCATATGAAACCTAATATAACATGATAAGGTGATGCAGGTGAATCCAAGAATTAGTAACCCCGCACAATGGAGGAAGTGTGTGATAATTAGAGAACATGCAAGAGGAGAAGTGGATAAGAAAAAGATACATATGGATTTAAAAGGTGAAGGTGAGGATAATCTGTAGGGAGAGAAGGGTGAAGATAGAATAAAGGACCAAGGGGGAAGTGGTCAAGGATGAGGCCAAACCTATATGTGTGTAAGCAAGAAGATGTGTATTTAAGAGGATAAAAGGAGAGTATTGGAAAGATGGATGTGGTATAATTCTAAAAGGAAATAATAAAAAGGAAGACTGGTAGATTTTTTACCATAAGGCAACTTGTTGGGAGAAAGAAGTGTATAAAGAGATGCATGCATCATAATTCTAAAGGGACTAGCCAAAAGGAACACTTTGGTAGATCAGCATTTGTGAGGAAACTAGTCGGGAAAATAAGTGGGAAAAGATATACGTGATAAGAAAATTTTTAAGAGAAAGACAAATAATCATGGAGACAAGTGATGAGAAAGAAGAAGAAAGACTGGTAGATCATCGATTGTGAGGAAACTACTCAGAAGGAAAAATGAGTTCACTAGAGAAATATACGAGGACATAAAGGGAGAGGTGTTATGATGCCACAATTGAATGGATGTGCATGGAAGAAATTAATTTAAGATGAAGGATGGTACAAAATGGTGATTATGTCAAGGAAAAGGAAGAAGAGAGGTACATGGAAAGATAAAGAAAAACCAATAGTGAAAAAGGAAGAGTGCGACTCAAGGGCACATCATAAGAGAAGGTGATGAGATGAGCACACAAGAATGATAAATTAGAAGAAGGGCAAAAATATAGTACAAGGAGTAGGAAGTGTAAAAAGTAGAGGGATGTAGGAGAGAGAGCTAAAGCACTAAAGAGTAGGAGAACAACTAAAAGAGACATGAAAAAGCATGGAGTATAAATAAAATAATATGTGAAGAATCCAAAGGAAGCATATGGAAGTGTTGGGAGAATGAAGTGGTAAGGCACGAAGAATTTTTCCCGAGTAGATAAGAATACGGTGATAACCGGTAGAGGGAAGGACAAATAAATTAAATCTACATAGTCACATGGTTAATAGAGACCAGATGATGGATTGCTTAGTAAGGAGAAAAAAACACCGAGATGACATGGTGTGATGGGATTGCCGAGAGGAATATTTCATAGATAAGGGAAATAAAAATTCCATATTTAAATTCAAATTTTGAGCCATATTTTTGGAAGATCCATCGTAGAGGATATATAAGCGGGAAGATTGGGTGCACGTAACTATAAACAGGAGGAAAACCTCCAACAAGAGGTGTTGGTTGGGTTAGTTGGTTAGGCTAGTTACATCTGTATAAGAGAGGACAAGTTATATATGGGATGAGAGATGAAAGCCAAGATGGGTTGTAGAGAAAAAGTGAGGATTAATTCTAGCTATCCCTAAGAGGTTTTATCAATTGTATATCCATTAGAGGGGATTATTGTAGATATTATATGGCCATTTAAAATAATGAATGGAACATAAATTGTTCCAAATCCATTGTGTTAACTATGAGGGGAAGGCTCAGGGAGTACTTAGTATATCCCATCACCTGAATATCATGTGGTATCATAAAATGCTACTTTCCTACAAGTTAGGTTTACAAATTGCCAAATGTGAGGCACTTAACAAAGGATCATGTTCTCCATCGTGTGAACGTGGGTAGAGACAGAATGAGAGAAAAAAGATGATGCCAATAAAATAAAATGATTCTAATGTAAAAATCATGAAGAATCTTGAGGAAATGATGAATGAGATTTAGTGACTCTACGAGAGTTGTGGACCCGACTAGAACATGTGGAAGAAGACCACTCGATAAAAATAACTCATGTAATTAGGAGTGATGAGGTGGTGAAGAGAGTAAAGGAATCGATAGAGGTTTGAAGGTATGATGAGGAAAATGCACAAATGATTTGTAAAGAGAATCGAGAAGAAGTATTTTTGTGAGTCACGACAAAAGATTATAATTGAAGAATGCGATGAAGAAGAAGAACCCACTATGGGATTACCGCCAAGAGAAAAGGGTTTGACTACAAGAGTACCATAGGAATATTTGCAAGTGGAATCACATCATCTAGTAGCATGTGAGGGTATCATGCTAGTGAAGGAGTTGTGATCCCAAATTCACCCCTCAAGGTAAATTTTGGATAACCTGCATCATTTCTTCTAGCCTTGAGCGAGTAGAATTGGTCTAAAGATAAAAATCAGGTTTTAGGGGTCCCTGTGGCTTCTCTCTAACTTCCCCATCCAAGAAAAATTCAAAGAGTTAGAAAAAATTGTAAAAATGCAAAAAAATTGGCCTATGCTAGTGTATTGTGGGTAAATCGGGTTTTGGAACCCGAGGCCGTAGAGGCACACACAGGACATCTGGAACCCGCATGGCTGAAATGGCTGATTTTAAAGAAATTGAAAAAATGGGTTTTTGGAGGCCAGGCCAGATAGGTAGGCACATGACATCCGAGACCCGTAAACCCAAAATCACCATGAGCAAGTGTGATGCGGAAAAGGCGGAGGTCAACGGCCCTCACGGCCCGGTCAACGTTGGGATAAGCGGGACTCCGGGTTCAATTTTTCCAAAAATGCCAACAAAAAGGGGACTTGTGGTTGAGCAAGATTTTTCCTAAACATCTGGGACACAAGGACCTGATATAGCCACATGCAAGGGAAAATAGTGCAAGTTAGACCCGAACATCAAACGCCATAACTTTTGACTCGAGCTCCGATTTTCACAAAAGTTGACTTTCTGGAATGATTAAGACGTCCTCTATGCCATAAAAACTAGATTTATCAATTTTTATGAGGGTATATTTATGAAAATAAAGGAAACATCTTCAGCCCCAGTTAATAAGATGCTCATTCCCGTTAAATGACAAAAATGCTTGGCAGACCCAAAATAGCTACCCATACTCAGAAGGCCATAACTTTTGCATTTTTCTCGTGAAAAACACAAAATTGGTACCAGACAATTGTGTCTCTGATCCCAATGCACATAAATTAATAAATTCATATTTTGATGAGAAATTAATGGTGATTTATAAGAAAATGTGTCCCGATTTAGAATAATGTTTTATTTGGTTGATGGGATACACTAATGAAGCATGGGTAGACATTTCTCACTATTGTAAGTTATGGGATAGTATTGAAGCCTTTTGCAAGCAACATAACCTCATTTCACTTCATTTACTACCTTTTACAATTGGTTGAAGGACAAATTTTGGGATTTTCACTTTCCATATCTCTCTCTCTCTTCTCAGAAATCTATAAATTGGAGTGTTGGGCTCATTGTAAAGGGAGTTAGTTTTAAGTAGAAAAACTCTATCAAAATTGTTTTGTGAAGCCAATGTGTTATAGGCCCTTATAGTGGACTCCTTGCATGGTGATCCAGGCCCTTATTCTATAATAGATTGGATTATGCATATCAATGAAGCAATAGATACAAGTTTGTGGATATTTCTTCCCCTATTGTGTTTGTTTGCATTCTTCTTGCCCTTTAAAACTTATTACAAATATATTGTGTCTATCTTATGCTTTTTTAAGGATTCATTATCATTTTGCATGTATGGAATATTATTGTGAATGCATTTTCTAGATTGTGGAGAACTGTTATCACCCCTTCTAATATGCACTTTGCTTTTATTTTTAACATATTGGAAGAATACTCTCACAACTTTCATTTTTGGTGTATCACTTATTTAGTGTAGGTTTTATTTTATTGCTCTCTCTCCTTGGTCCCTTGAAAAGTTGGATTAGGATTAGATAGTTTTCCAGCATTAGAGTAGATTGTTAGGTAGTTTAGGAGCAAGAACCAAATTTCTCTAGAGGTCTATCTCAAGTAGCAAGTCCCACAACTTGGAGATAGTACCCATGTTATCCAATCACACTATGAGCTCAAGAACACACACTTGTACAAACCATAGGGTGTTGTGATTTGGTGATAATAGGAGGTTTCTCAAAAGAAAGATATATGGTCATCGGGGACCATGACCACATGAGGATATACTGCATTCATGAGAGAAGGCCATGGTAATGAAAGGAAAAGGAAAGAAAGAAGGTAAATTGAAGAAAGATACATGTTTATAAGACACATATCATATGCATGGGAAATAATCTCAAAGAAACTAGAGGTGGAACATACTACAAGGAGTACAAAGGAAGAAACCTTAGTTGAAAATAGAATTGTAATAGGGTGTGCGAGAAACAAACTCAAAGATGAGTAAAGGAGTATGAAGATGAGAATGCATGGAGAAATGAGAGTACCATTATCGGGAAACCAAGAAATATTGGGAGATTATGACACATTGTATGAAAAGGGCATTCTTGGTAAGGAGATCTAGGGAGATCTTGATTGGAGGTGTGTATAGGAGCATGCAAAATAAAAGGAGTACATGAACCAAGGAAGGTACAAATATAGTTTGAAAGAACTGCTGAAGAGAATGTGGAGGAGGAAACTAGGATCGAGAGAGGTTGGAAGTGGTCATACTTGGAAGGGGTTTCCTCAAATGTAAAAATATAGAGAAACTAAATATAATTATTGAGATACACATGGGGAGATGTACACAAGGAGGAGAAGATATTGAGATATATCTCAAGGATTCATCCTATTGAAAAGCTTTAGAAATATTATGCGAGAGCTAATGGTGCAGAAAGGAAAAAAGAGATGAAAGAGAGATGTGGCATGGAAAATTTTCCATAGCAAGAGGGAGGAGAGAACAAATTCCATCAACAGGAATATGGTCTAACATACCCCGAGAGGTGAGGAAGAGAATAATCCCTCAATAATTTCATAGGTAAGGGAGATGTAGAGGTGTAAGACGGTTGTGTTGAGAGAAATATGTGTAGAAGTGTTTTCACAAAGGGTAATGGAAATAATGAGACTAAGGAATATAAGAGTAGTGTTAATTTGAGGCACATGTAAGTATCACAAAGGAATAATGGTGAAAATTAAAATAATAGCATATAGAAAGGAGGGGATAGGAGAAAAGGTCACAACAACCAGACAAAAAAGAAGGGAGAAGTCCAATGACAAAGTAGACCATAAAAGTGGACATAAGAAAGAAAAAAATCTACACAAGGAAGAGATGAAAATGAGTAAATAATCATAAGAAATAAATATCATTGGAGAAGCGTTATAAAAAGTGCGAAGAAAGAGGGAATATCAAGCATAGAAAAGTGTGTTAAGGGCGAGTAGAAACTCACTAAGGATCGAGAAGGAAGGATCCACCTAGAGAGAAAAGAGTTCATAGGAAGGAGGCACCATAAATTCACCAAGGATTGGTTATGGATAGGAAGATTCACTAGAGGAAGTGCAAGAGGGAAATGGATCAAGGAATGAAGAAGCCAAAACTAATTTTTCATAGGGTGGTTCTACCACTCAGAGAGTTCTTGAGGAGGACCTCGAGTTCAAAATACCTTGGATTTTTTTATGCGGGGCATATAAGACTTAAGAAAACCTACAAAATAGAGGAAGCATGTTAGAATTGGAGAATTCACAAGAGGAGACATTGAGAAGAATTATATCCAAGTGGATTTAAATTGTGAAGTTGAGGAGAATTCTTAGGTAGAGAAGGGAAAAGATAGAATAAAGGACCAAGAGGTAGTGGTCAGATATGGTTCCAAACCCATAAGTGCACAAGGAATAATATGCACATATAAGTGAAGAAGAAAAAGGAGAGAAATAGAAATATATGCGCGGTAGAATTTTAAAGGGAACTACAAAAAAATAATACTGGTAGATCAACTGAACATGAGGAAAATATTCGGAGAAATAAATGCAAAAAGAGATTCATAATAGGAGAAAGAGATTGCAAGAGAAAGAAAAATAGTTGTAGAGATAAAAAACAAGAAGGAAGAAGGAATACTTGGTACATTTCCGATCATGAGGAAACTAGTCGGAAGGAAAAATGATTTCACCAAAGAAATTGATAAGGAAAAAAAGGAAGAGGTGGTATGAAGCCATAAGTGAAGGGGAATGGGAGGAAGAAATTTGCATAAGACGAAGGATGGTGCACAAGTGTGATTGCGTCGGGGAAAAGGAAGAAGAGAGGTGAGTGGAAAGATGGATCACAAAAATATAAAATCGGAATAGTGTAACCCAAGGGCACATCGGGATAGAAGGTGGTGAGATGACCACCCAAGAAAAACAAATTGAAATAAGAGTGTAAAATTCTAGCGCAAGGAGCAAGAAGTGCGTAAAAAAAAAGAGACACGAGGGAGAGAGATAGAGAGAGAGAGAGATGAAGCACCAAGGAGTAGGATAAAAACTCTAAAAGAGACAAAAAAATAAGTGAAAATAAGAGAAGGTGTAAGGACTCCAACGAGAATCATGCACAAGTGTTGGGAGAATGAAGTGGTAAGGCATAAAGAATGAGGCTTGAGTAGATAATAATGTAGTGAAAGAGGTAGAGGGACAGATAGACATAATGGATGTGCGAGTCCCATGGTTGATGGAAACTCGATGATGGAATGGTCAATAAGGAGAAACCAACCACCGTATGAAGTGGTGTGAGGGGATTGGCTAGAGGAAAATTGTGCGAGATAAAGGAAATAAAGATTTCATATTTAAATTAAAAGTATGAGTAGGACTTTTAGAAGATTCGGTGTAGAGGAGAGAAAAGTGTGAATATCAGGCAACACACAATTATAAATAGGAGTAATACCTCCAATGAGAGGGATTTGGTTGGTTGAATTGGTCATAGTTGTCGAAGAGAAGCTAATTTTTACAAGGTTTGAGAGATGAAGGCTGGGATTAGTAGTAGATCCAAGTGAGGACTCGGTCTAGTTAGCCCTAGGATGCACCAACATTTTTATATCCCTTAGAGGGAAATTATTGTAGATGTAATATGTCCATTAAAAAAATTAATGGAACATAAATAGTTCCAAATCCATTTTGTTTACTCAGGAGGAGACATGGGAAGTACCCAGGTAGATCCTATCACCCTAATTCACAAAGAAACTTAGAACAATTCTTGATAATACTATATATTATTCTATTAATTAAATTGTTAAAATCATATATTTTGAGATGATTGTAATAAATTTAAATACACATAATAATGACTACACATATTTGGTAATTATTCATAAAAATTTTAGGAAAAAAAAATATTCAATACTAATATATTTTTATGTAAAAATTAATACTGGGAGGAGAACATGATATATTAGATCCAATTTTGTATGATGATGTCAAAGAAAAGCGGAAGTTTTTGTGGAAGTGGGGCTTGAAATTTTTCATGATGAGAATAGTGAAACAACCCTAACATTTAAAAATATTTTACATAGTTGGAATGAAAAAGTTTTAACTATGCATGAATCAAGAAATACGGTGATAGAGGAGATTATACGAGAAATTACCATATGGTATGTGATGATAAAAATCCTATTACGATAAGAGGAGGGGGGATTATTTGATTAATATATTCTTTACTAATGAATACCTTGCCATCAATCAAAAGTTATTTATGAGAATGTAGCTCCCGTGTCGATGGCCTAACATCTATCTCCAAATCATAAAATATAAATTACACTAGAATATAAGTGTTATCCTTTGGGGAAATTGATTTATGAGCCTATTCGGATGGAGCATGATGTTAAAGACTAATACTATTGGCTCATAAGATGACAAGGATTCTATCCCAAATAATTCTATGGAGAAGGGTGACACTAAGAAGTCACATTCTATTAAGGAAATTAATATTATAAAAAATAGGGAGGAATATTATGATTAAGTCCATGGAGCCTAACCTAAAGGTGGAGGTGGATAAAGAAAATAATTACACCATTTATAATTAATCCAATACTAATAAAAATATGTATAAGGATAAACCTATTACCCCATTGCCAAATAATTTGAATTTCATTGAGATGGTGATTGAATTAATATTGACGTGTAAGCTTTCCAAAACCCAACTATTTTTCAATATCATGGATGATGATATAAATGAAATAATAAGCCTACTTTCTATCTATTAGGATAAAGGTATCATAAAAATTGGTCGTGAGAGTGGATAATAGAAAAATAAAGTTGAGGAGAAGCATAAAGAAAGTGGGAGTAGGGGATTCAAAACTCCCCTAGTGTGAAGAAGGAAACACTTGATGCAAGTAAGGTGCAAACTAAAATCAAGGATATGGTTAATACTCTAAAGAATAAGAAAGTGGGTTCTACCTCTACCACACTTGAAAAAAATGTAAACTAGATAAAAAGAGAATTACGGAAGAACTTTGTGGTGGCCCATGTAAGAGAACTAGGAACACAATTTAAAAAGAGGAAATTAATAACTTAAAAATATTTGCCACGATGGATGCACCGATTACCTACTTAGAATTTGTGGAGTTAAAAGAATGATGTAATGTGGAATTTTTAGCCTCTTGTTTACTATAATCTCATCCCAGAGAGAGTGTTCCAGTGCTGCGAAAAGAAAGGAATGAAAGAGGGAGAAGAGAAAGAACAGATCCGAAGGGAGAAAAGAAATGAATTCCAAAGCAGAAAGGTCAGAAGATTTATGTTTTTAGTTTGGTAGTAAACAGAGCCAAACCTACTTGCATAAATAAACAAAGCAATACTGATAAACAAATGACGGAAAAGTAGATATGAATCCAACAGATTAAACACATACAGATCTAACGTAAGAAAGATCTAATGTATAACACAGCTATTGAGCACAAAGTCTGAATAATTGTATTACTGTTCTTTTCTGTTACAAGAAAGCTCAAAGTCTTTCTCTCCTCACTTCTATTTCTATCTGAAAAATGTTCACCTCCTCATAATACAACAAGTATTGGGGTATTTATAGAAGAAGGAGAGAAAAGAAGGCAAAAAGGAGCCAACAACCTATTTACAAAGATATTTACAAAAGGGCGCACTTTTCATTGTGTCAGCAGGAACTTTTCGATGGCAGGAACCTTTGAAATGGGCGCAATATGGATGAAGTCATGTCAACACCACATTATCAGCGCCTTTGGAAATGGGCGCACTTATCAGCATGTCGACATGAACTTATCAGTGCCCTTTGGCGCACCTTTCGGCGTGTCAGCATGAACTTACTTTCAAATGGCCATTTCATCGTGTCACAAGATGAACTTGCGTCACTTCCCTCGGCGCACTTCAAAGATGTCGACAGGAATTTATCAGCGCCCTTTGGCGCACCATTCATCGTGTCAAGACATGAACTTATCAGCGCCTTTTGCGCACACCAAAGATGTCGACAGAACTTTATCACCTTTGCTTTGCGCACCTTTCACCATCGTGTGTCGACATGAACTTACTCAGCGCCTTTTTGGCGCACCTTCGGGTCATGAACTTCTTACGCACTTTTCATCGCAGCATGAACTTATCAATGCCTCGGCGCACCATTCAAAGATGTCGACAGAATTTATCAGCCCTTTTGCGCACTTTCATCATGTCGACATGAACTTATCAGCGCCTTTGCGCACTCTTTCAAATGTCGACATGAACTTTATCAGCGCCTTTGCGCACTTTTCAAAGTGTCGACATGAACTTCACGCAGCTTTGGCGCACTCTTTCATCGTGTCAACATGAACTTGTCAGCGCCTTTTCGCGCACCATTTGTCAAAGATGTCGACAAGAACTTATCATCTTCGCGCACCATTTGCACATGTCAACATGAACTTTTGCATGCATTCATCATGCAATGTCAAAGCACCTTTGTAATGGGCGACACTTATCGCAAGATGTCGACACCGCACATTATCAAAGCCTGCGCACATTTTCAATGTCAAGACGACAATGTCGCCCCTTTCAAAAGACTCGAAAATGGCTAAGTCCTTAAAACTTGATTTTCGGAAGAGAATTTTGGACTTCTTTCGAACGTTGTCAAACTTCCTTGGGGCCAAAACAAAATTTTTGGGTATGGTTACCTGCAAATTGCCCTTGACAATTTTGCAGGATAACAACTGGCTCTTTCTGGGGACTATCTTTGAGTGAAACTTAAGGGTAGAGAATCCCAGATCTTCATGTGCCTATCCATTGGGTACGGAGTCAAAAACAAGGGGGACCGGAGGGAGAACAAAGGAAACACACAACAAACTGAAAGCAAACACACGACAAAAGCAAACACACAACTAAAATAAACTGTACAAAGAAGAGAGCAAGCTCTACTTCCTGAAGATCTTGAGATGTTGCCCGCTATAGGGAAGCGGGAGCTCAACTCCATCCAGATATGAGAGATAGAAACTATTCTCCCCATTGAGTTGCTTGATTTTGAAGGGCCCTCTCCATAGGGAATCAAATTTTCCGTGCATGCCCTTTGGTTCTCTTCGCTTGTCCCAAAGAAGGACGAGATCTCCTACTTGAAAATTCCTCTGCTTGGCTTTCTTATCAAAAAGCCTCTTTACTTGATTCTGATGTTCAGTGATCCTGTCGACCACCCTTACTCTCTTTTCTTCAAGTTCTGCAAGATACATGATTCTCTTTTCTAGAGAATTCTGAAAAGTTTCATCTTCGATTACTTGTGCCAAGCGTAGAGCAGGAAGTTCAGTAGAAATGGGAAGTTCGGCATCAGTGCCATATAACACTTGAAAAGGTGACATGCCGAGAGATCTCTTGGGAGTAATGCGGTCCGCCCACAAAGCGTCGTACAAAGACTTGTGCCACATCCGCTGATTTTCATCTACTAATTTCCGTATGATGGTCACCAAGTTCTTATTACTGGATTCCGCCTGACCATTTCCCTGAGGGTAATAATCCGAGGCATGTGCTAAAGTTATTCCATATTCATAGCAAAAACTAATAACTTCTCGGGAGGAGAAGTTAGAAGCATTATCAGCAACGATTTTGTTTGGAACGCCGAACCTGACAATGATATTTTCTTTGATAAAACTGCACACCGCCTCAGAAGTGGCGTGCTTGACAGGTATGGCTTCCACCCACTTGGTGAAGTAATCCGTTGCTGTAAGGACATAGCTATGTGTCCAAAGACTCGATCGAGGATTGAGTGCGCTAATAAAATCGATTCCCCATCGCCAATGGTTCATTGATGATGACCGCCTAAGGGGAAGGGCAGCCAACTTGGGCTTGCTTGACGAATTGCCGACAGGGTTCACACTTTGCCACCCGTAGCCGCATCTTGAAAAGCGCCGCCAATAGTACCGCCTCGATGATCTTGTGTGTCAGTCACTAAGAAGAAAATGACCTCCACAGTTGAATTGTGAAAACTTTCCAGCAGTTTTACTTGCTGGGGCTTGTCAACACATCGCAGAAAGACACCGTCTATCCCGCGCTTATATAAACCATCATCCCAGATGACATATCTGGCCGCTCTGAGCTTTATAGTACGCTTTTCCTTCGCAGTTAGGTGCATTGGGCATTCGCCGTAGGTAAGGAAGAAAGCAATGTCGGAGTACCACTCGTCGCTAGTTGCAATAAATAAAACCAGAGGCAGAGAATCAGGTTCCTCCTGAGGGCTTTGCTCTTTGTCGGTACAGTTTGCTCTTTCATCAGGATCTTCTGAATCCTTGTTCTCAGCCATTAGCTGACACAGGCCTTTGCCCCTTACCAGCTTGGTTGGTTTAATATCCAGGTCATATTCCTGGACCTTTGCGATCCAATTCCCTCTCAAGCTTCCTAACTCCTGCTGAGTTAGAATTGATTTCACTGCGGTGTCGGGAACCAGCACCACCGTATGCGAGTTCAGAATGTAATACCTGAAATTCTTCACCGCTTTGACAACGGCAAAGGCATGCTTTTCCAATTGAGTCATTTTCAGTTCGTGAGGCTTGAGAGGAGAACTCATGAACGCGATTGGAGATTCAATATCCTCCGAGTTCTTTTGCATTAGGATTGCAGACACAGTATGTTCGGAGGCGTAACTATACATAATGAAGTTCTTGGAGAAATCCGGACATACCAGGACCGGTGCATGAGCAATGTGTTTTTATCTCCTCAAACGACCTTTTCCCCTCTTCACTCCATCTGAAAGTGGGTGACCCTTTCATCATGTTCAGTATGTGGCGGGTCTTCTCAGCAAAATCAGGGACAAAACGCCTAAGAAAGTTCACCTTTCCGAAGAAAGAATGAACACCATTCTTGCTTGTAGGCAGAGTAAGGCTTTGGATAGCCTTAACTCTTTCGGCATCAATCTTCGTTCCTTCTTTGCTAACCACATGGCCTAGCAATTTCCCTTCCGTAACCCCAAAAACAGACTTTTTTGGGTTAAGGGAAATCCCATGTTCTCGGCACCTGGCCAGTACTTGCTCCAAGTGACCACAATGATCACTTCGTTGTTTAGAGAACACGGTTAAGTCATCTAGATAAACTACAATGACTTTTCCCATCATGCCTTTAAATGCGAAATCCATGGCCCGCTGAAAAGTGGCACCAGCGTTAGTTAGGCCGAAAGGCATCCTGCTATAGGCAAATGTACCCCATGGAGTAGTGAATGCTGTTTTGAATTGATCTTCAAAGCAGACTTCAATCTGATTGAGCCCGAAAACCATCAAGCATAGACAAGATTTCCGATCCAAGCCATCGCTCAGTAACTTGATCCATTATCTGGGAGAGGGTAGTTGTCTTTCAAATGAAGCTTGATTCAAGTTTCGAAGTCCACGCATATGCGTATCTCACCGCTTTTTCACAGCATCGGCACAATGTTCGCCACCCAAGTGTCAGTGATGAATAGGGAAGATGATTCTCGCATCCAAGATCTTCCGAATTTCGCCCGAATGGTGCCCGAAATCTTGGGATTATAATGCCTCTGCTTCGCTTTAAGGCTTTGACATCGTCTTTCAAGGGAATATCATGCCGCAACGCCCTTTGGCTTGAAGGACTTTAAATCGGCGAGACCATGCCAATACATCCATATATTTTTTCAAAGAACTTGACAAATTTCCGCTTTTCTTCCGGCAACATTTCCCGATGTTCACAAATTGCGGATGTGCCTCAGAACCTATATTGACTGGTTCTGTCTCTGGGGATGAGCAAGGATCGTCCCGCTTCTTCTTTTTCACAAAACGGTCATGCCTGTCAAACAAGCGCTCCAGAGAAACCAGGCCCTTCGGAATTTTATTTCCTTTGAGCTGACATATGCCGTCTTTCTCCTCTGATTCATGGTTTTGACCGTTGATTGATTCGCGGCATGTCGAGGTGGATCCTTCAAAATACAACTCATCAAAATTTTCTGATTTTTCTAGAAAGGCAATGAGGTGATTATCATCGTTGAATACCTGCCAATGCTGAGAGTTGTCTGGCACGCTCGGGCGGAAAACCACTTCAATGGTGTATTTGTTCATTTTCAAACCCGGTGGGAGCATGAGAGATGTCAAAACAACCAATGAATCGCCATGTCATTTTGGCTCTTGAATTGCCCTATTGAAAAGCATCAAATTCTCAATGCTGTCCCATACCGCATTACACGGTAGTGCCTCGAGCCTTTCATTTTTCACTTGGTAAATCCTTTTCCGACCTGATTTACAACTAGCTCAAGATCACCTTGACTTTCAAATTTTTAATTCCTCTTTCCTTTGCATGCTCAGCATACCGAGCAAGAGAGATTCATACTCAAAGCAAAGATTGTTAGTGTTGAAAACTGCAATTTGAAAGAAAGAGGAATGACTTCTTCCTCAGAGATATCAAGACAACCCCAGCCGCCACATCCACTAGTTGCGCAAATCGCCATCAAATCGCAAGGTCCGATCTTATTAAGATCCTTTTCGAACGAAAAACATCCTTTTCAGATCCGCCTCGGTGGATAAGAAGTAGTTCCCATCCCCGATGATTCAAAAAGGATTTGGGCTTTGGGGTCTTCAGAGCTAGTGACCAAGTATTTCTTTTGGGATTCTGGCTCCAAAGTTTGCATTACGCCTTTGACTGGAATTCTAGCTTTAGACCAGTCCATGTGAATTTCTCCACCAACTTCGCTGCAAAAGCTCCTTCCTAGCAGAATTCCATAGGCTGCCGGAATGTCAGCGACAAGGACGGTCATTTTTACTCTTTTATCCGGGAAGGCTGCAAACGCAAATTGCGCGTCTTTGATTTGGCCAATCAACGGCACTTGCTTGGTCTCCAATGAGTAACATCTGCCGAAAGGTTTGGTAAGAGTGAGGCCCAAAGCATGGGCGACTTTCACCGGCATAACGTTGTCAGAAGCTCCGGAATCAATTATACAGTTGCTCAACTTATGGCCGTTGATTAGGAGAGAGAGATAGAAAGGTTCTATCTTGCTTGATGCAGATGTCAAGCAACATTTATGTGGGATTCAGGGGAGTGGAAAGGATTCCTTTGGGGAAACTCGTTTAGAGAGATATAATACTTGACTTCAATATATTTAGTTAATCTTACAAGTCGTTCGGGATTTGATCAAGATACTCACTTTCTGCATATCCGGATCTTGGTCTTTTTTTGCATGATCTATTATATCGAATGCGCCAAGGGTCATGCGTTGGTGAGGGAATGAGTCCTTCACTTCGCGATGGTGGAACAGGGTTACCGATCTTGATAGGAATATGAGGGGGCTGATTCGAGGAGAGATGGGCGGAAAAGACTTCTTTGCAAAAGACTTAACAGGAGAATTGAGTAGAAGAGGATTACCTCTTCTAACAATGGTCGGAGGCACGCTTGACACGACCTTCTCCTTCGCACATGGGCAGCAACTTCCGCTTCTTTTCCTCATGAGCGGTAAAAACAAAGATAGATTGTCCGCTTGCATAGCCCCCGAGTACTCTCTTCTTCATCGATTCATCCTCATCAAATTCCATGTATCCAATAGTGGAGTCGCCACCGGCTCACCGACATCTTGATCATCTTCGCCTCGAGGCGAAGATTCTTCATAAGATCGCTTTTCCTCTTCACTTTCGCCAAAGCATTAACCGAGGAGCTTCAAGCGCCAACCGTGGAGCAACTGCAGTAGAGCGCGGTCTTTGTGAAACATTGTTGGGAACAAAACTCCTTCGTGGAACATCCCGGATGAGGAACTAGGAGAGGCCTGGGCCAACTGTTTTTTTAATGCGAGCAGATCGTTCGCCATCTTTTGGAATGCTGGATCAGACGGCAGTAGTAGGCGAGGGATCCAAGATTTGACCTTGATGATTCCTTTTCAACTCGCCGATATTATCAAATTGTCTTCTATCCGGATGGCGGCAAATGAGCGAGAGGTAGAGTAGCTACTCTCTCAAGGAGCAAGAAGCTAACTTTTGAGCTCATGGCGTTCACGAAGAAACACTTCGATTCTCCTGTGTGGAAGCATGGCAAAGAGGGACACGGCTGATTAATGCATCAACCGGGCGACAAAATCGCGCATGGTCTCATTTGCCTCCTTCTTCAGGTGGGTGATCCGTGATAACAATGCAAATGCATCCTCTGAAGGCTTGTATCTGTCTTCGAAAGCATCCCGCAAGGTGGCCCAACTGGTGATGGATCCGGCTGGCAAATGCTGAAACCATTCGGCTGCGGGCCCTTGTAGGGTTTCCAGAAAAAGGCGAACCGACACATCTTCGTGAGTCACGTCCAAAATACTGCATGACATAATGAAAGCAGATATGTGGGAATCCGTGCTTTGATTTCCACTCCCGTCGAATTTGGGAAAATTCTTTCTGTTTCCGTGAGGGAGCGCGTGAACTGGATGTGGCAGTGCGAGAGGACCCATAGCATTTCCCCATGGTACTGCCATTTGAAAGGCTGGAAAGAGCACACGAGCTGGGAGGGTGGTTCCACTGAGCAGCAAGGCACTACAAAGGGATGTAGATGCTCCTTGTAAAAGACTTTTTCTTCGTGGAGGTGAGACACTCCTGGATGACCACCTAGCCGAGCTTAACGCTGAAAAACGTGCCGGTGTTACGCTGAAATTGTGCCTTTGAAGCAGATCGAAAGTAGGATCAACTTCTCCACGGGCTCTCCTGCTGCGCGTAAAAGGTTCACTCACAACAGACCTTCCAGATCTGCAATGTTAAGGCGCAGATTTAAACTTTGTTTTTGGGTGTACTTGCTGATTTTCTGGTTTTTCTGACAAAAACCAGCAGCATGCACTTTTCTGAATATTTAAAAACTATCCTCCTCGAAAACCGATCATGTTTAATGACAAATAATAACGAGGATAAGATGGCAGGAAGAATAGTAGGCTGATTTTCAGATCTGATTTTTACTTTTTCATAGGGTTTTAAACTTTTTAAAATAGTCAAAACTCGATCTACGGAAAATAATGATTTTGATAAAAACTCAAATAACTAAAGATCTCAGAATTAGGCCCGATCTATGACTCTCGTAAGAAATTTTTTTGATTTGAGCACTTTTGCAAATTTTTCGATTTTTATAAAAATTCAGTTTGCAAAACAAAAGTAATCTTTTGATTTTTCTCGATTTTATATTATACCACCAAAGATAGATCCGACAGATCTGTCCGCTCTCAAATGAGTCGCCAAAAATCATTGGTCCGAAAATCACGCGTGGGACAGATCTATGGATGATTTGAGCCAACAAAGGTTGGGCAGGCTTAGCCCTCTTTGAGACAAAGAAAGCGAAACTCGTTTATTGCTATTTCTACTAGCAGAACCTATGCAAGTCTCACGATTCTCGCCTTCGGGGTTGGGATCTCATCCCAAGAGAGTGTTCCAGTCAGCTGAAAAGAAAGGAATGAAAGAGGGAGAAGAGAAAGAACAGATCCGAAGGAGAAAAGAAATGAATTCCAAAGCAGAAGGTCAAGATTTATGTTTTTAGTTTGGTAGTAAATGAGCCAAACCTACTTCGCATAAATAAACAAAGCAATACCGATAAACAAATGACGGAAAAGTAGATATGAATCCAACAGATTAAACACATACAGATCTAACGTAAGAAAGATCTAATGTATAACACAGCTATTGAGCACAAAGTCTGAATAATTGTATTATCGTTTTTTTCTCACATAAGAAAGCTTCAAAGTCTTTCTCTCCTCACTTCTATTTCTATCTAAAAATGTTCACCTCTCTCAATACAACAAGTATTGGGGTATTTATAGAAGAAGGAGAGAAAAGAAGGCAAAAAGGAGCCAACAACCTATTTACAAAGATATTTACAAAAGGGCGCACTTTTCATTGTGTCAGCAGGAACTTATCAGCGCCTTTTGAAATGGGCGCACATATTAGCATGTCAACACCACATTATCAGCGCCTTTGGAAATGGGCGCACTTATCAGCATGTCGACATGAACTTATCAGCGCCCTTTGGCGCACCTTTCGGCATGTCAGCATGAACTTACTTGCGCCTTTTCATCGTGTCAGCATGAACTTGTCAGCGCCCTTTGGCGCACCATTCAGCATGTCGACAGGAATTTATCAGCGCCCTTTGGCGCACCATTCATCGTGTCAGCATGAACTTATCAGCGCCCTTTGGCGCACCTATCAGCATGTCGACAGGACTTTATCAGCGCCCTTTGGCGCACCTTTCATCGTGTCAGCATGAACTTACTCGCGCCTTTTCGCGCACCTTTCAAAGCATGTGTCGTCAACATGAACTTTATCAGCGCCTTTGGTGCACCATTTTCAAAGTGTCGACATGAACTTATCAGCCTTTGCGCACCTTCGGCGTGTCGACATGAACTTGTCAGCGCCTTGGCGCACTCTTCATCGTGTCAGCATGAACTTATCAGCGCCCTTTGGCGCACCTATCAAAGATGTCGACATGAATCTTATCATCGCCGCGCACCTTTTCAAGCGCACCATTCATCGCGCACTGTCAACATGAACTTATCAGCCCCTTTGCGCACTTTTCGTCGCATGTCGACAGACTTTATCACCGCCCTTTGGCGCATCTTTTTGAATGTTAGCACGACAATGTCAGCACCTTTGTAATGGGCGCACTTATCAGCATGTCGACACTTACATTATCGCGCCCTTTGGCGATCTTTTTGAATGTCAAAGACACATTATCAATGCCTCGCTTTTCGCTAAGTCCTTAAAACTTGATTTTCAAGAGATTTTGGACTCGTTGTCAAACTTCCTTGGGGCCAAAACAAAATGTATGGTTACTAGCAAATTGCCTCAAAAAAGACACAAAATGGCTAAGTCCTTAAAACTTGATGATGAACATGTTGGGAAGTATGTGTGAATGTTTATATAGAACCACTTTAGTCTCCAATATAATGGAACCTTTATGTATACAACACATAATTACATACCTATTCCCAAATTGTCCTCAATTAATCACAACATGTATGATTTCTTAATTAAATTCATAAGTTCATGCACATTCACCTTTTGGGATTGATTAAATTAGTTCCCAACAAATTTTAGCCAAGTTAATTATCATTTATTAAATAAATGGTTAATTAATTATCTCAAGCTTTGTAGCTAATTAAATTAGTTAATTAAAAATACACCTATTTTCCTAGTCAACTGCCACTTATACTCCATCTGGACCCCACTTGGACTCCACTTCCTCATCCCAATAAAATACACTTGAGTACACTTATATAATCCTAGAAAGGTGGGGGCAATTGAATTACACATATAACCACATTCCTAGATATAACTTCTTCGAACCAAATAACCATTTCCCCTTCAAATATGTAACTACATAGACTAAGTCTACTTGCTATTTTAGGAAAGGCATTCATGATCCTATAAATTATTCAAACTTTGATCCACATTCCATGGCCTCACCCTCAACTATAAAAGTAGGTCATATCATTTGCAAATATTTTTAGAGAATCCTAAGCTTATGCAAATTGCTACCAAAATTTTCAAATTTACCACCCGCATCCTTGTGTTTTACAAGCTCATAGAAAATGCATCCCACATTTGGAGAATTAATCAAGAGCACCCACAATCATTCAAATCTTCATATTTTACAATTTCAAGTTCTTCCATGATGTTTGTGGAGGTTTGCAAAGATATTTATAAGAGAGGTATATTTGTGTTTTTTTTTTATCTTTCATTCACTATATTTTTCATTTCTCACATTCTAACACACCCGGTGGGACTTACCCGCATTTCATTCATTTTTGTTTTATTTTTCTTTCATATTATAATGCATGCTTTTATCCTTACTAACATTTATGTGAATTTGGTTTTATTTTATTAACATTTTTTTTTGGTATGTTTTGGTTATTTTCTATGTTGTTGTGTTTACGTACGATGCATTATGGGAGAATTTGATAAGAGGAATTAGTTTATAAAATAACAATAATAATAATAATAATAATATATTTTGATTTTTGTTTTATAGTTTTTGTAACATTTTTACAGGAGTTTGCGGGTGTTCTTTTGAAGTAAAAATTAGATTTTAGAAACAATCATAAAATTTGTGATAGATATAGGTATTTTACCACTAAATTTAGTTGTAAATTTAGTTATAACTTCATTTACCATAAACCCTATGTTTTTGGGAGGTTTTTTTTTCGGTCACCTCCCCATTCCTCCTTACTAAGCTCCCTTGGCTCCTTAGCTCCCTCATCCCTCTCCCTAACCCTCATATCCCCTAACTCCACCTCATACCCTCGAGAGCTAACTCATCAAGCTCCCCACACTCCCCTCTCATATATCTCCCTCAACTCTTCCCGACTCAACAAGCTCCACACCCGATCTAGCCCCATCCAACCACCATGCTCATCGAGTGATCCATGCACCTAGACCACCCTTCATTATTGGATCTCCCTTCTACCTTGTTTATCATCTTGGACTTCCCTATCATGATCTCCTTCCCCCTCACCCATCATTGATTCATCTCCCAAGATACCTATTCTCCTAAACCCCCTAGTGTTATGTCATTGACTTGACCCACCAACTATGTTCACGCTCACCACATACATAGAACCCACGCTGGATCACCATCCCATTCACCATCAATCCAAATCCTTTCATCGCCACCGATCTTCCTTTGCAAACAACCTATCTTCCAACCTCTAAATCCACTCTTCGTTTCCATAGCCAAACTCGATCCTTCTCCCTTAATCTCTAAGTTTAAAACTTAGGATATATTTTTAGGTTAAAATTTTACAACTTAGGATTAACTTTATGTTATGTTTATTTTTCCTTTTTTATTATTCTTATTTTTAAATTAGATTCTTTGTAAATTAAATATCTCATTAGTCTTTATTTTAATTAGTTAATTAGTTTATATTAATTAATTAGGTTCTTTTTCACAATAGGATGTTTAATTAATTTTTTCATTAATTTAATTAAATAGACTAATCGTGAAACTTGTTAATACAGGGTTATTGGATGTTTTTGTTGACTTAAATTTACTTATTAGGATATTTGTAACCATTTAACAAATTCTGCAACGTAATTAACACTTTTTGGAGGGATTCTCTTATGTTAGCATTTTTTCATTCTTGTGAAACTAATCACAATAGACCATGTGTATGCTCTTTTCTCACACTTATACAAGTGATCTTGAAAATTAAAACGAGCATTTTTTTTTTTTTTTGTGTTTTTATCGTGTGTATTCACCGCAAGAAAAATTTATAACTATTTTTGTAGAACCATCTATAAATAAGGTTATTAAATAATTCAAAGTACAAACTGAAGGTTTACATTGTTTGATGATCAAATAACCCCTTTATCACCCTTTTTCAATTTTTTTATAAAATTAACTTTATTTAAACTTTTTAGAGTTGGTATTATTTTATTCTTCTCACTATAATCGTGGGAAGAACATGGTAAAGGGCTTGAAACTCACTATGAGGAGTACCACATGAAACCCAAAGTAGTCAATCCTTAAGTGATCTCGTTGATGAAATGGTACCCCCACACAACTAACTCGTATGCCTTTATGAAATATTAGAGTCACGTATATCCATAACTATGACCCCAAGTTGATCCTTTTAAGTGGAGTGAAATCCGGATTATCAGTATCAAAAGGGTAATTAAAGATGACAACAAGAAATAGTACTCGTTTACGAGGATATAGTGTTGAAAAATAGGGAGATAACTTATTCTAGGAATCCACACCTTTTCCAATCCAATTCAAGCTAGAGGCCATCTTTCAATAAATCATTCTCATCTTTATTTATTTTTAACAAGTTTATGTTCCACTATTTTCATCCAAACTTTCTATCTATCCACCTCGTCACATTGCAATCAATGGTAAGTCTTGAAGTTTCGATACCTTTGTCCTTACTTAATCACCATTGTCCTCACTTTCTATCTAATCCATTTTCAAATTGCAATCGAAGATAAATCTTGAGTTGCAGACATCCATATATGAACTTAAGCACAATCATCATTTTATTTAATTCTTGACATTGTGATACTCATGTTATCATGGTTATGCACCATCGTGATCACCTTGATCTATCATTTTCCTAAGTATTAAGTTTAACATTTACATTGTTGAAATTTAAGCATTCCACCATATTATGTCATCAAATTTAACATTCACTTTGTTGAATTTTCAACATCCTCATTTTTCTTCCCTCCTCTATTTTAAAGCATTCCCTTTTCTATAATTTGGGATCCTTAATCGATCATTTTCCTTTCTCTCTTATCTTCACTTTTGTAAGATTAGAAAATTTCATCATCATTTCTTCACTATTTGTTTCAAATTCACATTGTCATTATTTGAGTTTCCCCTTTTTGCTTAGTCTCCTCTCTTAACACTCATTTTGTTAAGAGTTGATCACCCTCATCATCTTTCTAAGTGTATTCCTTCTTAATGCTAATATTGTTAAGATTCGATAACCTTCACCATTTTTAATCCTCTTCCCTCTTAACACTCATTTTGTTAAGAGTCAAACATTTTCATCGTGTTTCCAAGTATCCTCTTTTAACACTCATCTTGTTAAGATTTGAGCACCTTCATCATATTTTAAAAGTATCTTCCTTATTAATACTCATTTTTTAAGAGTTGAGCATTCTCGTAACATGTTTTAAGAGACTCTTACCTCTTAACACTCATTTTTTTAAGAGTTGATCAACTAACCTTGTTAAGTCTCTTCTTTTTTAACATTCATTTTTGTTAAAGAGTCGAGCACATCTAATCCATTTTATTACCTTCTATCTTAAAACTCATTTTATTAAGAATCGAAATCAATTAACCCTTTTAGCCTCCTCCCTCTTAGCACTCATTTTTTTAGGGTCGAGCATTCTAATCTTTTTCCCTCTTCCATATTAGCATTCAATTTGCTAAGGGTTGAATTTTCTATCACACATTTCTTCACTCTCCCCTATTTTTCATTACAATGATGGATTCACGCAAGACATCAAACAATGAGTTACTATAACAACTTACTGAGATGAAAAAAATTGGCTCTCATATCTTCCAAAGTTACTAGTGACACAATTGACAAAGAATCAAACAAAACAGTGACAATCCATCTAAAACATATATTATGTCACATAAAGAGAGAAAAATATGAAGAACTATAATACTTCCTCAATCCCAAAAAAATAACTCACCATTTAATCAAGAATGGAGTATGATGAAAGAAAAAATTTTGGGCATGAAAATACAATGTATACCATTCCCATGCTCTTTTGTAGATGCCAAAATTTGATAAATATAAGGGGAAAAAAAAGAGATATCATATTGAAAAAAATCATGGCATGCCAAGAAATGGCATATAACGATATATTTTTCTTGCGCTTATTTCCTAGAAGTATAGGAGGACAAGTTTTGGATTGGTTCTTACACCTTCCAAAGGGATCTATCACTACCTTTTAGACCTCTTAGAGAACTTCTTCAAACATTTTTATTTCAACCTCAACTTTGAAATCAAAATGATGGATTTTTACAATGCAAAAATGACCAAATGAAATATTTTCTCAATTTTTACAATGATGGAGAGGAATCACAAGTTGGTCCCCATGCTCAACCCTAAAAAAACATGGTTAATATCTTTATACTAAACCTTAAAAAGAGTTTTAATTTCACATGCGGATCCAATACCTAAATATTTTTGAGGATGTTATTAAAAAAGGAACTCAAATTGAAAATGACCTTATTGCTAAAGTCTTAATTAAGCCACATTCTAAAGATATTGGGCATATTAACAGTACAAGAGCTCATCACGATAAATCTAGATATGTCAACTTCAACCACAATTTCATCAATGATGGTGTCATGAATAATCAAAATGTGCACAACATACAAAACAACCAATCAAAACATTCTAATTCTAAACCATCAATCACAATTCCAAGAAGAGAAAATCCTCCTCCTCATGTTTAGAAATGACGACAATATACAACGTTGGGAGAGTCTCTTTCAAACATCTTGTAAAAACTCAAAATTAACAATATGGTCACTTACTCTATCAAAAAACCCTTCCCCAAAGGGGAACCTAAGCCATCTTGGTATCAACCTAACACATATTGTGATTTTCATCGCATTGATGGTCATCAAATAGAGAAATGTCGGGAAACTTCGCAATTACATATAGTACCTCATTGACGATGGAAACATTATGGTTGAATACATAACACTAAATAAACCTAAAAATATTATAAATGGAAAATATCTTCAATAGGTTGAATCCTTTAATAACATTGACTTTAATTTGATCATATCATTTGTCATCAAAAATACTCAATGCAAAGTTGAACATCATTTAACACCCTCAAAAAAGTATCTCTAGTGCCTTTCATCAATTAGAAAGGATAACATGATAAAATATCCAGTTACAAGAAAATATTATAATGATGAACCCAAGACTAAGTGGTATAATTAATCATAATATTGTTAATACCACTACATTGAATAACATTCTACTTATCATTACCTAAGTCTCCGTCATTATGTTCAAAACTTAATTGATGAAAAATTCATTTCTACAGAGCTCTATGATGAATATATCAAAACCAAAGACACATCAACTAACATAACTTCAAATGAATATTTGAAAGTTGTCCCAAATCTTATACATAATACTACTCAATGAGATCAAGATGACACAATTCAAGTATCTCTCACTCAAAATCAATCAATATTTTCTCCATATTTTCTTCCGTTAGTTCAAATAAACATTGAACCTATTTTAGAAAACAACCTTCAAAAATAAAATGAGAGCTTGAACTTACTTCAAGACTCCATTTCAACCCTTGACATAAATGAATACTTTAAGGAAGAGTGTCCATTATCAAACAATGTTGAACATGATTCTATTATTTCAATGTTAGCTTGTATTCCCGACTTTCCTAGACTTGTTGTAGAAACACAACAAAAAAAATTTGGACACTAGCAACAACAAAACATTTTATGTTCATTATGCCTCAAATGATTAATCTTGCATTCATTTCATCAATGATGATTCCTACTTATCAAAACATCTACATGTGTGCACTCTACAAGGTGCATATACCTAGGAATATCTTTACACAAACTTTTCAAGATTTAATTGTAAATATTTCATCAAATAAATTAATCCACAACCTCAAGGAGAAACATTGAATATTTTATCTCTATGGCCTATAAGGATCCTTTGATATACATCTAGAGATCAATCCTTTTTCCTCACATCCTTCAACTTATAGGTGAATATGAATTTCAAATTATTCTCTTCTTTGACACTCCTTCTCTAACATCACATATGTCTTTCCATCTCATCAAATATTTTCCAATTAAACATGCTTTGACTTGGATCCCATCAACCAAAGTATCATACTTAAGGAATTATAAAATATTTCAATTCCCCCCTTTGAATTGGACCTTTTCTACCCAAGTATTGTAAATCTAGACTCATCTAATCTCTGGTTCTCTCATTTTCCTTAGACCTTGTCTGCCCAAGTCTCATAAATCAAGACTTATCGAATGTTCAAATTCCATCCTTTGACTTGGACCTTTTCTACCCAAGTCTCGTAAATCTAGACTCATTGAATCTTTGATTCTCTCCTTTGACTTGAAACCATCCACCCAAGTCTCATAACATTGGAATCATTGAATATTCATATTCTCTCCTTTGACTTGACCTCATCTTCCCAAGTCTCATAAATCAAGACTACTTAAATCATGGATACATTGAAAATCCTTCTAGCTACTCCTTTAACTTAGAACTTGTTTGCCCAATTCTCATAAATCATGACCATTCAAATTTCATAAACATGGACCTCTCTCGTAATGAGTCAATAAAAACTCTCATTTTCAAAGTTCAAAAATCAAAAAGTGTAAAAAGAGGATAAAAATTCATATTAAACCCATCATTAAAGCACTCTTTGAACATCAAAAATGTAGAAGACAAAAATCTTCTTCCATGGGTTCTCTCCACACTAGGAGGCCACTTGCATAGTTAATCATTTAACAAACAATTTCAATTGTTTCATCCATTGTAGATATCTTAATCATAACATTATAATATCTTTGATTTCTTCACCTCTAGGACACATGTTAACCTTGTTCCTATTGGGAATTATGTATCATCCTTGTTATGGTTTGTACCATTTCAGATATTTTTACCTACGGTTTTGTCTCAAAGCTTATTGATGGCAACTCCTTTCATATAAGCTCTCTCTTTCATATAAAGAACTAAATTTTTACTCGATCCTTTTTACCACCCATCTCATTCTATGGCATTGAATCCTTGCATCCTATAGTCACATGAGGATGATATTTGGGGGAATTTTTCTTCCCAATAAGAAATTGATCTAAATATACAAGGCCGAATCAATATAAAATATAAGAAATCTATAAATTTCAATCATTGCACCTTTCTTCCTTTACAATCTTTGTATATGAGCCCATACTTCTTACTAGTAGTATAAGACTAGGAATGGAGAAATATGTCCTTATTCACCTACATTTTATCTTCAATGTTGAGCCCTTTCCTTTTACTGATGGCATGGGGCAAGATGTGGGGGTCCATTTCAAATAATAATAAAAAAATCCTTTAGCCCATATGAATGAAAAGTGCTTAATCAAAATCATCCCAAGAAGTTATTTATGTTAAGAGAGACAACAATTCTTCAACTAGATCTTGTCAATCCATAGGCCATCAACAAATCTAAATCTATTCAAAACTTATAAAGTGAAATAATCTTAGAATAAACTAGGTAATCTTGATTAGAGATGAGTTACATTTTCCCACATAGATCATTATTACACCTAGTGTCTTTGCATCCATCATATTCATTTTCATATCGTTATTCTCCTAATTCTCATGTCCTTCTTAGCTCCCGATGATGTGCCCTCACATCTTCCTAGTTATGTGGAGTCACAAGTAGAGTGATACATCTATCATTACATAATCTAAATTTATGGAAATGGAATGGAATTATTACAAATTTTTTAACATGAGTTCATATAGTGCACAATTTTACTTGAGTTAAAAATAACAAAAAAATGAAATATGTTTCGAAAAAATCCAAAAACATTCAATATGTTTCAACAAAACTAAAAACCACTCAAATATGTTTCAAAAACTTAAAAAAATTCAAATATGTTTCAAAAAATAAAAATATTTAAATATGATACAAAATAGTATAAAATCGGAAAAAAAAACAAAACATTTAGAAAATGTTTTCTCAAAATCTTAAGCAAATGAATAACACACTCAAATATTTCACCATTTGATGACACTCTTCATGATCATTCCAAATCATCTTCTGATAAAAACTTTTCTTTCTCATGGTGTATATCTATGCTCTTAAGGAAAACATTCATTTACCCTTTTGCAATATAAATTTTCTTGGGGCACACTTGTATTTCACATTTTAATCCAATCCAAATCACACTTCATTAGGATCCGAAAATAGTATGTTTTAGATTATCTAATAATCACTCCGCTCTTTGGCCTAATACAATCCTCTCACGTTCTAATATATCACTCAGGGACATTCATATTTGTATAATTATTCAATTTGGAACACATTAGAAGTTTCATTAGACATCACTATTGTAAATTATGTTGTAATGTTGTAGTTTATCAACATTGTGATGATACTTTTGCATTTGTTAGTTTGTTTTCTTAATGTTCTTTTTCATTTTTTTTTATTATTGGCAAATAGTTTTTGAAAGAGACTATACCGTTAAGAACAAAAAGGGCCTAGAAGCCAGAATAGGAAAGATAACCAGAACAAAAAGGATCAAAATCCAGATGGGACAAAGAAGCCCAAAGTAGCCAAAGAGCAGCTACCACTACAAAATCAAAACAGAGTGAAAACTATAGAAAAGTAGCAAAATGACAACAAAAAAAAGCACAATAATTACATAGAAGTGCAACAAAAGCACCCCCAATTACTTCTTGGCGGCTTTGTCGATGGTGGATTTGATAGTCTGCCAAGATTTGAACATCCCCAAGGTCATCATGTGGGTAGAGTTAGTAACATCCAGCTGAGAAATGGTCCTTTTGCTTTCCTTATCAGTGCCCCAAAGGGTAGCTAGAACCCCGCTGAGATTGGAGACACTTTGGACATGTTGCTCAATGAACTCCTCAATAGCAGTAAAAATGGCCATGTTATAATCATGGCGAGTCTTGGCCTTCCCTAAACGGGAGTCTAAGGAGTTCAGCTTCTTGTAAATATCTTCAAGCTGGCTATTATCCATAGCCACCTCCTCCTCCTTCTTCCTCTTACCTTTTTGTTTTGCCATGTTTTTAACCTCTTCCCTCAACAGCTTCATGTCAGCTTCTAAGGCCTCTAGCCTTTTTGTGGAGCTCTCCATATGTGCTTCTTGAGAACTAGCACTGCTAATATGAAGGAGGTTATGGGCAGTTTCAATCTCCTGAGGACCCTTCCCCATAGCAGGGGTATCAAGATTCAGTCTTCTAGAGGACCTGGTAACCGGTCTGGCCGAAGTGGAAGCAAAGGGGGTGGGGGCAGAGGTGGGGGAATGGGAGATGGAGCCGGGAAGGCCGGGAGAGGGGTGACAATAGTAGTGGTGGGGACAGAATGTGGAGAGATGGGGCTGGCAGCCGCAGAAATGGGCAGAGGGGGAACAGAGCTAGGGGAGGAAGGGAGGCCAGGAGACCGAAGAAGACATAATTTATGCAGCAAGAAAATTAGCCCCTAGTGCAAAGGAACAAGCACGAGCATGCTTTTGAAACTCCAAAATGGAGTGCTCAAGAGAGCTAAGCAGATAATGGGGGAAACATACCGTGTGATTCCTGTGGAAGTGATTGAGGAAGACAAGATGTTTAGTAGGAACAGTAACGAACCTCCCTTCCAAAGAAATGAAGTGCACCATCATTCGAGTAACCTCATCATAGGGCGAGGGGATCAAATTGACAAGCAAGCCCACCATGAACAAAGATCAGCTTCTTCATTCCTCTAAAAAATCTCCTCTCCTCAGCTTCTCTGTCAACCCTTTTATTAAAAAAATGGTATCCATCCATGCCAAGGCTAGTCACTTCAGCTATCAACTCCTCATTGATCAAAATCTTCTGCCCCCCATACTCAACAGTGTGATCCTTCCAATCTTTTGCAAAATGCACTGAAATACTTTGATCATGGCCCTGAACCTTCTCCATAAAGTTGGTGATGCCTCCCTGGCTTAGAATATTCCAAAGCTCCACATTATCCCTCCAATCCGGATCCATGCTGGGCTCGATCTGGCAAGGAGGGCCCCCCATTGTCACCATGCTTAACTATTTGCAAAAAATATTAGAAACCTTAAGAGTGCTAATACCAGTCCGCCTTTTGCTATTATTTTTCACGCAATGAAAATGCTGATGAGAATAGCCATTTATTTTCCCACAAATAGCCACGTGACTGCTGATTTGAACCTGTGGAAGTTCGCATGTGGGAACTATGGCCCTTTTCCATCCGCTCCCTATCATCATTAACATTATTTATGTCTTGGGGATCCGTAGAGACTTGCAACCAGATTGTATAGAGCACAATGTTACCCACATGCGCGACTTTCCTTTCAATATAAATCCACTTGAACTTTCCATCATTCTTCATACAAACTTGATTGTTTGACAAGAATTGTATAAGATTAGTTTTAAAGTTAGCACGTGTGGGAGCTTTATTAGTATTAATCCACTCCTAATGATCATATCCCAAATCTTGAATTTGCATGTTTATAGATATCCGCTTGAATGCTACTTTGAAGTTGTTTAGGAATGCTATTATTATCCCAAACAATGTGGTTAACATTAATGCCATAATTTGCCAATGCATCTGCCAGCTTGTTACCCTCTCGGTAAGTATGTATGATCCGGATGTTAGTGAATGTTTGGCAGATACTTATGGACTCTGAGATAAAATCCTTGATGTTCCAACTTGGAGGTGAGCACTGATTAAGGTGATTAATGATATTCAGGGAGTCCCCTTCAAGAATGAGGTTTTGGATATTATGATTCTGGGAAATTCTCAGGCCCCATAAAGTAGATAATGCTTCAGAAAAATGATTGGTTTGAATTCCCATTTTTCCAGCATACACAACAATCAGATTACCTTTATGATCCCGGATCACTCCTCCCCCAGCGAAGTCCTAGGGTTACCCTTAGAGGCCCCATCAAAGTTCAACTTATACCAGTTAAAATCAGGAGGATGCCATTTAATCAAAGATCTATCAATACTATTACTGGGATTGCTACGGCTACTGACAGCTCCAATCTGCTAGTTGGATAAGACATACTCTTCATTTATTGGATAACTCTTATTCTTGGGGGGTTTAAATCTAGCTATATTCTCTTTGATATCATTAGAAATTTTACCAATACTGAGCTTATAGTTCTGATTCTTATTTCTAAAAATAATATCATTTCTATCTTTCCATATCCTCCAAATGATATGAGGGATAACCAGCTTCCAGATCCTTCTGACAACACAATGCCTATAGGGTGGGTTCCATTGAGTCCATAGCTGATTGAAATCCTTCGGAACCACCCATAGAGCTTCAAATTTAGAGAGGGAAAAACTCCATATTCTGGTAGCATAATCACAATGGATAAACAAATGACTGATATCCTCAGAGTCTTTTTTACAAAGATGACATCTATTAGGCATTATAAAACCTCTTCTCATCAGTTTTTCAGTGGTAAGAATCTTTCCTCTGATAGCCAGCCAAAGGAAGAAATTTATTTTAGGAGTTAATTCAGCCATCCAAATCCTATTCCAATTGAACTCAGATTGACTACTATCGAAGAAAGTGTTATATCCAATTTTGACAGAATAGTCCCCATCAATGGAATTATGCCAGACCAGCTCATCCTTAGTATCCAGTTGACTTAAGGGAATAAGATCTAACTGAACTTGAAGGGAGGAAATAATTTTTACCAGATCATCTCGCTCCACTGATAGTTTTTTCCATTTCTTTCTATTGCCATTTCCCTCAATATAATCCTTGATTTTAATGCCATATTTGTTTACAAGATTGTCCTTAACAATCCCAAAACTGTCCATAAGATTGCCATTAAACCAGTTATCCTCCCAGAAATTTATATCCCAACCATCACCCACTTTCCATTTATTGCCCTCCTTAATGAAATTTCTGCTCTTAACCAGATTTTTCCAAAAAATGGAACCATAGGGGAGGTGCTCATCTTGTAGGAAAGAATAGATAGTTTGTTGATTTAGGTATTTAGCTTTGATTAAATCAATCCAGGGTTGTTTCTCTGAAAGCATTCTCTAGTCCATTTTTGCAATGAGAGCCTCATTCATTTTCTTGATGTCTTTTATACCCAATCCTCCCATAGATTTCAGGGTACAAACCTTATCCCAAGAAACTAAGTGAAATTTAAACTTCTCTTCCATGCCCTACCATAAGAATTTTTTCTGAATCCTCTCAATCTTTTCTCTGAAGGAAGAGGGGATCTTGAAGAGTGACATGATATAAATGGGCAGATTTTGGAGAGTACTTTTAATGAGCAGGCACTTACCAGCACTAGACAAAATGGCTCCTTTCCAACCAGCCATTTTTTTTTGAAATCTCTCCAATAGCTCATCCCACACCTTGCTAGAGACTTTTTTAGTGCTGAGAGAAGGCCCAAGTAAGTGGCTGGAAGTGCGCTTATTTTACAGCCAATTTTAGCAATTTTAAGTTGTCTTTCTTTAGGAGTGTTGAAGAAGAAAATGGAGCTTTTATCATAATTGATCTCTTTCCCAGAAGCAGATTCGTAGAGCTATAGAATAGCCTTGGTATCCTTAGCTTCAATGACTGAAGCCAAAAGAAGGAGGATAGTATCATCCACAAATTTTTGATGGGAGACAGCTTGGATGATGGAAGTGGGCTTTGAGCCTTTCAAAATACCGTCATTGACTGCTTTACCAATTGTTCTACTAAGGCTATCAGCCATAAGAATGAAGAGTAGGGGGAGATGGGGTCCCCTTGCCTTAGCCCTCTGCTGCTAGTGAAAAAACCCACAGGCTCACCATTAACCACCACTGAAAATCTGACCGTAGAGATACAAGCCTTAATAATTTTTCTAAATTTGTCCGGAAAACCAAATTTAGTTAAGACTTTGTCAAGAAAAACCCAAGAAACCTTGTCAAAGGCTTTATTCATATCAAGCTTAAGAGCCATATTTGCTTTTTTATTATTCTCCATAGAATGAATGGTCTCATGAACCATAATCACTCCATCTTGAATAATCCCGCAATCAAATTTCTTAATGCTAGCACTAATCATCTTGCAATCAAATTTCTGGCTATTGAGAATAATGGTGAATGGATACTTTCTAACATATATGCCCCTAATATAGTGAGTGGGAGAAGAAAACTTTGGGCTGATCTTAAAACCTTTAGAAACCAATATAGTACAACTAACTGGCTTATAATGGGTGATTTTAACTCCCCTCTTAACCCAGGTGAAAAGTATGGAGGAATCTCCAGCTTTTCTACAGGTATGGAGGATTTTGCTGATTTTATTGTTGAACATAATATTTTAGATGTGGATCTCCATGGGAATAAATACACTTGGAATAATAGAAGGTTGGGAAAAGATCTTATCCAGGTGAGATTGGATAGGGCACTGATTTCAGCGAGCTGGATTCTCAGTCAAGACTTTCACCTCTCCTCCTTGCCCAGAGTTGGATCGATCACAATCCGATTGCTTTAAATCTTCTCAATTGGACTAAACCCATCAGAAGCTCATTCAAATTTGAAAAGATGTGGATGGAGCATGACAACATCTACGACAAGATAAAAGAATGGTGGGGTTGGAATGGTGAAGGCACTGCACAATTTAGATTGATCCAAAAGCTCAAGAATGTTAAAAAGCAAGTTAAAATCTGGAATAAAAGAGTTTTTGGCAATGTGTTTGATAATAAAAAGAAGTTAAAACAAAAGCTCTAGGATTTGGAAATTAAAATGGATATAATGGGGAGATCTGTTGAAGACCAAACTAATGAAAAGAATATTCTTTCTGAGTTGCATACGATTTGCAGCAGAGAAGAATCTTTATGGAGACTTAAATCTAGAGCTATCTAGCTTAAAGAGGGAGATAGGAACATGAAGTTCTTTCATATGACCATGCTGAAGCATAGAGCTTGTAATAGGATCATGGAAGTGGCTAAAAGTAACGGAAATACTATAAAAGATCCCATTAGCATCAAGGAAGAAGCGCTTGATTTCTATAAAAAACTTCTTAAGGAGAGGAATATCATCAATGCTGAGGCTATTTATTTTATGTTGGAGGCTATTCCCCAAGGAAAAATTGAGGAACAAAGATTTAGAAATGTCACCAAAGTCACATGCTTGAAGAACTGCAAAAGGCTTGTTTTTACTTTAGAAGGTGACAAGGCTCCAGGACCGGATGGTTTCTCCATTAATTTTTTTTAGAAATTTTGGGAAATTTGTTTGGATGATCTTCTCAGAGTGGTGAATGAATTCTACAGAACTGGAAATCTTTTGAAAGAGCTGAACAACACTCACATTGTGCTGGCCCCAAAAAAAATGGATGCTAAAGACTTCAAAGACTTCAGGCCCATCAGCCTTGTGAACGCTATCTACAAGATTTTCACCAAAATTATTTCTACAAGGCTCCAACTCATAATGTAATTTTTCATTATAGACCAATTGTAGGAAAATTATTTGCGTCTTAGTTCACATATAAATTTTGTGTATTTACTTCCTTTTTCATATTGGGTTTATTTTACATGTTTGTTTTATTCTTTCAACAACATCTTTTATCCAAAATAAATCATGTGTAACAAACATTCCACTCCTCTTTATTTTCATCAAAAATTTATAAAAAATTGTAAACCATCAAAAAAATTAAATATTAAAAATTTGTGTGTGTGTATATAAATATATATGGAATTTTTTTTAAAAATCACAAAAATTATAAAAATTTGAACAAACATTCACTTATCATATAAATCCTACAATTGGAAAACCCATGAAATTAATATTTCAACACCTCAACACTCTTGATAAAGTAATAATTTTATCTACTACCCTAGTGATCACTCCAATATTATGAACATAACTACACTTTCTTCCCTTTACATGATTACTAGCTCTACTTGGGGCAAGTCACACAATTATTTTTCCTTCACGATATAACTTCACCTCGGAAAATTTCTATCGATCAATTTACAAAATAGCTCCAAAAAGATTATTTTTTTGAGTATTTAAACATCACTTTTCTCTTAAATCTTATCATATTCCCATGCATTTCATAAGTTTAGTTATTGGGGGAATTTTCATCTTCTTAATCACCACTCTGGCATGTATTAGGGGTATAGTTAATTGTATTCTTTTCAAAGTTGTTTTACATTGTTGATGTTTAATTTTGCATCAATTAAATGTATTATGTTATCATATTTTATTCTTCATAGTCATGGTGCATACTTTTGCGGCCTATATTGGGTTTTTTTTTCCTTATTTATCTTTTCTATATTATGTGTGTGTTTGTTAACATGCATTTTTATTACCTATCATGATTATTTCATAATCATGGTGAAAAATATATAGTGCAACAAAAATATAAGGTTTGTCTAAATTTATCTCTATAAATGACACTCATGCTATGGGCACATTCCTTCCCATCCTTCTTTAAATCCCTTGTCTTCTTCATATCAAGCATCTATCCACCACTTTTCTACATCACCCACCCACTCGAGAGGGCATTCCTTACCATCTTACTTGTTGGGAATAAAATTCATTACAAAGGAAAACCCAAACATTTACCTTATTTTTCATGTATTCCATTCACTAATACATGTATGTCTATTATCTTTAAAATTCCATTACTTCATAATAAAATATTAAAGAGCGGACAATGTAGACACCCCAAAATTACATTCCTATTCCCAACTTGTCCTCAGTTATTCATATCTTGTATAATTAATTAATTAAATTAATTAGTTCATGTACATTCACCTTTTGGGATTAATTAAATTAGTTCCCAACACATTTTAGCTAAGTTAATTATCATTTATTAAATAAATGGTTAATTAATTGTCTCACACTTTATAGCTAATTAAATTAGTTACTTAAATAGAAAATACACCTATTTTCCTAGTCATCTACCACTTAGAATCCATTTAGACCCCACTTGGACTCCACTTTCTCATCCCAATAAAATCCACTTTGACTACACATATAGAATCCTAGAAAGGTGGGGGAAATTGAATTGAATGTACAACCACTTTCCCAAATATAACTTCTACTAACCAGATAATAATTACCCCTTTAAAGTTACAACCGCATGTACTAAGTCTACTTTCTATTTCAGAAAGGCATTCATAATCCTAGAACTCATTCTAAATCTGATCCACATTCCATGGTCTCACCCTTAGATATAAAAGAAATTCATATCCTTTTCAAATCTCCCCGGAGAATCCTTGGAAGCTTATGCAAATTGTAACCAACTTCTACCAAATTTTCCACCCACATCCTCTGTTTTTACAAGCTCTTGTAGCATTTACATCCCACATTTTGGAGAATTAATCAAGAGCACCCAAAATCATTCAAATCTTAATATTTTACAAGTCCAAGTGCTTTTATAATCTTCTTCTAGGTTTGCAAAGAGATTTACAAGAGAGGTATATTGTTGTGTTTATTTTTATCTTTCGTTCACTATATTTTTTATTACTCAAACTTTACTATCAAGTTCAATAAATATTATTTAAGAGGAGGATCATTATCTAATAATTTTATTTAAACATGAGATATGAGAAATGGGATAAACATGTGAGGAAGGTGGAAGTTTCAAATTTTATGTGATTGAGTTGATATTTTGAAGAGCCTTATAAGGGTTACACAACTTAGAAGAAATCTTCTCAAACTATTTCATATTTAAGGAAAAAATTTTTTAGGGTCATAAGTAAAGAAAAACATATCTTCTAGTTGAAGGATTATTCATAGTGATGTTAATATTCCTATTATTTCACGTGGTTTTGGGACATGAATATTTTCCCACATAACATGAAATATATTCTCAAATGCAAGATGGTTGTGTGTATTTATTGAACGTAAAAACTTCTTGAAGTGTAAGAGATGATATTTGGTTGTTAATGGCCATAAATTTCTTTATATGGGGTCACTTGAGTAGATATGTGATATGCTATTATGTACTTCCATTTTGTAAGAGATAACCAATTTACCATGATTAAATTAGCATTTTGGATATATATTTATTTGATATGGTTAATGAATGGTTTTAATGGATCCCATGAGCAACACAAGGTTAAAAATGTAAAATAAAGAGAAAATACAATAAAAGAGAAACAAGTTTCCCAAGGGATATAGATAGAACTAGTCAACATTCAACCAAAAATATGTGAAAACATCAAAAATAACTACCAATATTAAGAAAAAACAAGAAACATAAAAACTAGAGAACAAGAAGACCATAAACAATGCCTTAGGGATAATATTCCTCGACCAATGAGTAATCAACCATGGAAGTAACCTTAGCATTATCTTTGGTATTTTTTCAATTCTTTTTTTTCAAGTGGCCTTTCACACTCTTGATCCATCCTTCCATCAAAACTTATGCCTCCCTATTCTTGACAAGGTTCCTTTTAAGATACGTGTATGAATATTCCACTTCCTTCTATTTAAATTTACTTCTTAGGGTCTCTAAAACTCGTTTCGACTCCCTCTTCTTTCCAAGGGTGGTCTTAAATTTCTTCTCATTGAGGGTGGATTTGGTAACCTCCTAGCCTTTCCCTTCCTCCACCATACTTATTGACACACTCATATTGGATAAGAACCAAATGATTTCTCATGTCCTTATATTCCAATTTCATCTCAATGCATATTTATTAAATCTTGGAAATATTAAAATATATCTTGTCATTTTATCCTCTAAAATTAAATATTTTGTACTACTATAAGTGAGAAAAGTGAGAATTTTTGTATTTATTTTAATCATTTTTATCTTTAAAGCTTTGTGAGAGAGAAAATATTGTCTAGATTCAACTATATCAATCTTTATCAATCTTATACTTTTTTATTTCTCATGAGACACATTATTTTAACTTTTGGTAGCTTTTTCCTCCTCTTGATAGTTATAGACACAAAATCTATGCAGTTGGGCACATTTGTAGGTCCTAAAGCATACTAATATATACGTGATTCCTAAGCAAGAACAATAGTAATTGACAATGGATTTTGGGCCTTTTACTTTGTAACTTATACTTTTATTGACCTTACACACCCTAAAGCTATGTCAATATTTGATTGATTTTTCTTTTATGGCATTAGACACTAGCACCTAGTTAGGACACTAATTTTACGTGCTCATGTACCTTCTAGGCACTCCTGACTCTCTCTAGTATTTCCTCACTCTTTAGGTCTCTTTTGCTTCTTGGGAATATTTTTTACTTTTGGGTCTACCTTCTAGTTTTCAATTACAAAATTCAAACAAGGTAATCATATAAATACATAGCTATAGATATTAAATAAGGGTCCAAGTACTAAGAATTATATACTACCACCTAAGATTACATCTAAAATACCAAGAGCATTAAAAAGCATCCATATAACACATTCACTCAAGGGAAAATAGTTGCATCACTTTGCATACAAATCATAGGAGGGGAAGTTTATTATATTCCATATCACAAATTCTATACATTTTCTATATTCTAGATATAGCCTCGCTATCATTGTGCAAATTTTAGAAGGGCATCTTAAGGCATAATTACACACACTTTCACACAGAACTACATGGAGTTTGAAATGTAGTGTAGTGCTTGGTATTAAGTTCTCTTCGAGTGACTATCGGGGTCAGTATGACTCGCCATTATACATCTTATTTATTATGTTTGATGTGGTTTGTGGATATGTGTAGCTAGGTATCTATTTTATAGATTACATGTGTGAAAAATAAAATTTAGACAAATACGTAGTGATAAAAGAGAGCAATAGTGAATCTCCTCCTACACAAAAAAGATCACAACTTGAGTATCTTGGTAGACACTAGCACTCAAATCCATTCACTAGTGCTTGAGAACTCTTTTCCTCCCATTGGTACTTTTGTCTTGAAAATTTCGGGTCTTTGAACCTCTAATGAGCATTGATGAAACTCATTCCATTATGTTCCATCTATTAACCTACCTAGATCATCTCTAGATTCTCAAAAATCAGCTAAGTCACTTTTTCTTATCATTTTCTTATGGTTTCATAGTATTGCATGCTTATTTCTTGTGTCTTACTATAGTTTATCACATGTATATTATTAGTTACAATATTTACTCTGTAATTAATATTTAATTTAATTTATATTAGATCATTTGGTGAACCCCATCATGATCAAACACTTGGAGCCTTATTTTTCTCATTCTATCAAATCTTCTTGCATGGCTCCTAAAAATCCTCCAGTCTGTGGCATCAATTACTTCAAATGCACTCATATTACAAAGATGTTCTCTAAAAATCCCTAGACACTATGTACCTCCCTCGTAATATGCCACCTGCATAAGTAAGCGTCATTTTCGATCATCTCTCCGATGACCCTAGCCTTCGTGATACCATACCCAACCAGCCCAAATTAGAGTTAATTCAATATTTACACCATGTTTTTCAAGATAAATTTAAAGATATGGAAACCATGATTATATCCCTCAAAGATGAAATACAACATCTTAAGGATACTTCCCATGCCCATGCTAGTTCTTCTTCTACACCTCATTTGAATCATATCTACTACATGTTCTCATATACAATGATGCCTAAGTATTACCGCTACCAACACCTCTCAACTTTGATCTAAATGTTAAGAAACATGATATTATTATTGAGATCCTAAATGACCAACTGATAAAATTGCCACCTAAACATTACTATCCTACTTATTAGCTTTCCAAATATGAAGATCAACCATTTTGTAATTGTCAAAAACTTAATGCACATCATGAAAATGATTGTAATGCTTTAAAATAAAGAATTAATTACCTTGAGAATCAATGGTTTATGTCATTTTTACACAAAATTCTGCTAAAATCCCATCTCCAATTGCTAAATCCCACTAGGCTCCCACATCCTATCCCTCCATGTCTAATGAGAATCATGTCATAATTACTAATGTTCCTTCTCTGGTTAATCAAGAGATGCCTATCCAACCCAATGTCATACCACCTTTAAAAATATGTACCCCATCACCTCCTCCTATCAATTCATCTACAATGTTACCAATCTTAAATAAGAAACCACCAACCAAGCAAGACCAACCAATTCACCTTGTGATATATAACCTCTTTAAACTTCCTCATGTCAACCCAAAATCCAACCTTGGTCCTACTCTTGCTTCTACCTCTCGTTGTGATAACAATATAATTTCTTATGATACATTTCAAACTCCATCACCATTACAATAAATATCTTGCATCATCACATATATCTCTATCACTCGGTAGACTAGGGGGTCAACACACTTTCTTCCCCATCCTCTGTCACTATTGGTTGTATCTAGTATCTACTTATAGATTATTTACACTTCATGCTTCGTGCTTCATGTCTAAATTTTTATAATAAATCCTACAATATTTGGTGTACACATTGTAATGTCAGCTAGTGATGACACACTCTAGTGTTACGGTTAACCATCGATCGTTGAGGGAACACTTTTTCCATGAACCTTGCATCATATACTTTTACCTCACACTCGGTGCTTCAAGATACATATTTTCTATAATTTAAACTTGATGTGGGATACAAATATCACCTTAAACTATTACATTAATTATTTAACATCCTTAATTTAATTTTGAATGGATCACGAGGATTAGATTTACCTAATAAAAAATGAGGATATTTAGGAATCCCTTCAAAATAATTTTTTCAATTATCATTCTTGCAGCTAATTGAATACCACAAATATCCACTTTATATTATGTCAAATTTTTATTTTACACTCCCAAGGGTCCTATATGAGCTACCACAACTTGACCTTTAGAATCCCTTATGACCCCACCTCTACTAGCCATGCCTAGATTACCTTTAGCTACCTCATCAAATTTTAATTTCAACAAAAATCTCATCATTTTAGATAACTTATCTTAGGAACGATGCACTTTCAAATGGAAATGCTTCATAGAAGGAACAATATTCCATCTATTGAAAATGATGTATTTAGTTTCATTGGGAAGAATCTTACTATTTGTAGCAAACATTTTATAGTTTTTCTTGATATTCTTAAATATCCTTTGAGCCATAGTTCTCTGGATAACTTTTTAATCTTCAAAAATACATTAGTTCCTACTTTTATAAATTCCCTAGAAGAAGCGAGGTTGGGAAATCATCCATAGGAAGTGCAGAGACACCCTAAAAAGGCATAACTATTATTAATTATCCCTATCATCTACACAATTTACTAAATCAGTTCTAGAACACATTCTAGACCACTATCCTTCAATCCCATGAGAATTAACCCATGCCTTACTAAAATTAATTTAATTAATTTTATCATGAATACACCATATACATACACTCCTTGATAATCTAATTAGCTATTTAAATAAAACAACTTTTTTATCCACTCATCTTCTACTAAAATCCACTTCACTATCCACTCAAGTTCTAGAACCATACAAAGGAGGAAAAAAATTGTAATTTTAATCAAAGAATTAAAGAGATAATTATTCAAATTCATTTCCCATTAAATTATTATTCAAACCATCCAACTACATAGACCAAATCAGCTTGCTAAATAAGTAAAATTCATTTGTTATCATGCAAATCACTCAAATATTTATCCACAATCCATGGCCTATCCTTTAGCTATAAATAAGAGGCTCATTCCTTCACAAATCATCTTTTAGAAGCTTAAGGCAATGAACATTACTTTATCAATTTTCCATTAGAATTTCCATGTTACGAGGCTTCCCATTTGATCAACCAATCCATTCATTTCTCATATCACATATTTCTTCCATTTGGAGTTAATTTGGAGCATCCACATACCATTCATCAAAGGCTATTCAAAAAGTGTGGTAATTCATTCCATAATTCAGTCATCTCATTTGAGGTTGCAAGAGAACATGAATAAGGATAAAATACGTTTATATTGTTTGTTTCTTTCATTGTTTCAATTTTCCTTGTACACATTTTGGAACACCCAATGGGACACCCATAATTTTGTTGATTTTTGTAATTTTAACTTCTTAATAATATTGTTTGATGTGTTTGTAGCATACTGAAATTTTTTTAGGTCCATTAGTTAGCACTCTTATGAAAATTGTCAAAAAAATAGTCATTTTGGATAGATTTTAGATTTTTTTCAGTATAGCTACAAGATCCCTATGCTACCGATTTTAAACCTTTATCTATGTAACATGTAAAATTTGCTACTCAGTATCATCAATTACACTAGCGTTCACTTACATTTACTACATTTATATTACATTCACTACCTTCATATCAAATGTGTTACCACCATCTTACATGTGTGAGAATTTACTTACTTGTGCTACCATCATCCTACATTTTCTAACATTCACTTACCTACACTCTTTGTCAACTTACCAATCCTACCATTCACTTACCTACATTCTCATCATCTTATAAATGTTTTTGTTCACTTAGTTTTGCTACCATTATAGTGGATGCACTACCATTCTCATGGATTCTCTAGCATAATAGAAAGTTTTTACTATCATCATAAAGTGTGCTAGCATCACAATAGGTGTGCTAGCATTCCTTTGATAAATTTCACCTTATTTCCCCAATTTTTCAGTATCTTCTTCTTCATTTTTTCATTGTTTTATATGCATTTTTGTCTTTGATTTACAAGATAACATTGCTAACATTTGAATTTTTGGTTCATATCCATTCATTTTTATTCAATCAAATCCACATATTCTCTTGTCTCACACTCTTGCATTCTTAAGAATTGAAAATTGCCACAATTATTTGTTATTATTTTCTATTGTCACTAGGAATTTGTACCTTTCATTGAAACTAGGTTTCAAAAATCTAGTGAAATTGTTGATAATCATGAATTTTTGGGTTGTTCATTATCTTTCTCTAGATGAAAGGAGTGGTTCCCTTCATTCTAATTTGCTGCAACATATCCCGAACCAGATTTTATCCTAAGCTAAAACTTCCAATCTGATAAAGTTAAAAGGATTAAAGATGAAAACAAAGGAGAGGCGATGTAACAAAAGGAAGTGGATAAATTTATCCTCTTGAATGCATGAATAGAACAAAATAAGGCTTAGAACATATACATTGTCGAGAAATAAAATTGAAAATAATGAAGATATGTAAGAGGGAAGATTTTCCACAATAAATAAAGAACATTTAGAAGGATATAAAAAAACTTCCATTGATATAAAAATGAAAAAATACAACCATAGAGAAGAGGTAAAACACTTTTAATGTGAGTCATATATGCTAGAACTAAATAGAATTGAACCCTTTACAATGTGCCCAAGCACTTCATTTATAGATTTTTAGAAGAAGAGAGAGGGGGTGTCATGCCTCGCCTCGGGACACCGGAAACCAGTCCACTAAGTCGGATTTTTTTTTTTTTTTAGTGAACTAAAGATCTTCTTAACCCCTTTTCATTAATATCTAATTCATATTAATTATTAATTTCTGAAGTTTCCTAAATGCTAGCCCAATGCAAACTTGATTATCTTATGCTACTAAGTATTAATTTAAAACACAAAGTTTACTAAGTCTATACAACCTTTTTAAATTTGATTAGTCTCCCCTTTTATTTAATTGCCCCATACCCCTTTTAATTTGTTTTCTCACTCCCATAAAATGTTCATGACTTAAGATGAGTAGGAATAAACATGGGCCCTTGGATCTAATCAAATCCTGGCCCTTGATTTGAAATTTGCCCTAACTTTCTCTATGTTTTCTTTTCTTCCTTTTTCTTTTTCATTTCTCTTCTCATTTTGTTTTGGTTTCTTTTATTTGCAGGTTTTTTGGAGGAGCTATGAAGTTAGTTCTTCCCTTTTTTTTGAAGACCCTAATTGCATTTTGTTAAGGGAATTCATACCACAACCAAAATTTGTTTCTTTTCTTTATTTTTTTCCTTTTGAAGCAAATGTATATGTTTTTTTTTCTTTTGCTAGGGAAGGAGGGTGGCGTATTTGAAGAGGGTGGTAGTGTGGTGGTGGAGGCAACCATGGAAGTTTAGAGTGGGGGAGAACATGTGTGGCAGGTCGGGGATGGTAGGAGGCCGTGGGTATGGGAACAATGCGGTGGAGGGGAGCAGGGGAAAGGACGTGAGACAGGGGGGAGGGAGGCGCAGGGGCAAGGAGGATGATGGTGCTGAGGGGGTGTGGGCATGGCCACGGGAGGCTGCTAAGTAGTAATGGAGGATGGGGGAGGGTCGGCTTCCCCCAAAGTTTGTTTTCATTTTTATTTTTTTGAGTTTATTTAAAACATATTTAACATATATATGATACGTATATACGTGTGTGTGTGTGTGTGTGTGTGTGTGTTTGACATATATATACATTTGCAATTAAATACTCTACTAATATAGCAATTAACTAGGACTTTCCTTAACAATACTATAGTTACATTTTGGAAATAGCATTAACTTAAATGAATTCTCGAATATGATTTTTTTGTACACAATGATAGATAATGATGAAATAACATATTTTAATTTTATTATTTTATACAAAAATGAACTTAAATTTCTCAACTATTCACATTACATGATTATCTATTTTGTGGTAAAGAAAAGCACAAGTATTTTAAAAGAGAGAAGATTTTAATTGCTTATAAATTTTGTAAAGGAGCATACTATTCAAATCTAATTTTTTTGTTAAAACACATAAGAATCTCAATAAGAAATACTATTCCTTTTAATAACATCTTTCCAATAAATAAAATTTCTTTACCAAAATGATATTAAAAATGAAGCATGTTAAAGGAGTATAGATATTTATTACAAGACTTCTTTTTTTTTGCAAATTTTCCAAACTACATCATATTTTCCAACATACTAAAGTACATAGGAAACAACCTAACAACTCCTAAATTTGAGAGAAATTTTCCAAATACAATGAACTACCAATCTTACAAGTGGTTCCAAATCACAAAGATGATACTTTACAAAACAAGGAACCTTCCAAATAGCCATATCTTAAAGTCACAAAGAGAGAAATTCCAACAAAGTGAAGAAGACAATGAGCACAAATGACAAGAGACTCCAAGTTTCCACCTCATAAATATTCCAACTTCAAAATCTCCTAAGAATCCAACACAAGGAGAAAAGCTTGTTTTTCCACCCAACCATAGGCATCATTACATGCCTTCCCAAGGTTAGGATGCATGCTAGCCTCCCCCAAGCCCATGGGAAAGAGAACTACCATCCACAACTTGCACAAGAGTGAAGGTGAAAAACAATGATACATCCACATGAAACACAAGACAATTATAAACAAGACTCCAAATTTTACAAAGATGAAAAAGAGGAGAACCCAAGTTCTACCTTTAAAAAAATGGGAAGAGAGGAGAGGAGTTCTCCAAAAGTTGTAACCAACAATAGTTGCATAAAAAAAAGATCTCCATACCCTCCTTATTTCTCCTTATTCATTCAAGCCCTCCTTATTTCTCCACCCTTTCACCAAATCCTTCTTTGAAGGATTTTCAAACCCCAAAGGGGTTTCCTTACCAATAATGGGAAGGAAGTTCAAGACAAATGAACCAACTTCCCCACCTCAAACCATTTGAGGGGAATAACTAAATCCTACAAGGCTTTCCCATCAAGCCTATGAGGATTGAGAGGGAAAAATCCCTCTCTCTTCCCCCACAACTCCAAAACTCCATCATGTCATATGATGGAGGGAGCAAAAGCAATTAACAATAAATAAAAATCCACATGCAACATCCATATTTCCAAGTAAACAAATCTATCAACTAGCATGAATAAAAACATATAATAAGGCTTAAGAGACCTACCTCAAAGAAATCTCTCCAAAAGCTTTTCCACTTCAATCTTTTCCACTTCTTGACTCAAGCAAACTCTAGCTCCAAATCCATAAGCATCCAAGAAAAATATCCCAAAAAAGTTCTCTTCTTTTCCCATGAGGGAGAATTTGAAGAGGAACAAGCAAAAATCCTCACAAATTATGGGGTGACATGTGTCACCCCTCTCTTCCTTTAAGGTCAAAGATGCCAAAACAAAAGAGAGAAAGGGTAAAATGCCTTTTAGCCCTCTTCTCCCAAATTACCTAAATTGATAACAAAACAAGTCTTGTGAAACTTTTAACAAACACACTAATCCATACCCCTTACATGGATGTGACTAAACAAGAGGAAAAAAGGGAGGGAAAAATCCCTCTATACTTGGAAATAATCCCCCCTACCTATTAGGTAGGGTCCAAGGGCTCATTTTTATGTTAAGGGAACTCCCAAACTAAAAAAGGGGTCCCTAAAAATGCCCAAAATAACCCAATTTCGGGTTTGGAAAATTTGGCACAAAGGTAGAGGGTGTGGGGCCCACCCAAGGGTCCACATGTGACCCTAAACCCTCTAGATTAAGTACATCATTAATCTAATTCAAAACTTAATGCAAGTGGGGTCATTAATTCCCAAAACAAGTTTACAACACAAACTAAACACCCTAAGAAAAATTAATAATTACAAGACATATTACATTACAAATGAGGGTAACCCATGGTGACCAAAATAATAATTCTAATGCTAAGGCCTCAAGAAATAAACATGGCTAGGGCTTAGCCCATGGGCTGCTTATGCAAAGTTGTGTAGCTGGCCTGAGTCCCATGTTCTCCTGTGACCTGTCACCTGCACACTCATTGCACACATTAAACGCACCTGTCCGATAAAATATAAATCAATTACTAAATAAGATATCAATGAATTATAGACTAAAATTTCATCTTTCTAGAATCAAAAGTGTGACAACATGCACAACTATACATAATTCACCATAAGTTAGTCACAATGATAAAATGACATGTATCCATAGAATCCCAACATGCAACAAACTAAGTATCCATCAATATAACTACGTTCCAAAACAACATCATATCAATTAGTATCCATGACATCATAAGATAATGCAAACAACATAGTAATCAAGATAAATCGGTGTTATATGCCTAAATGTCCATACATGTCTAATCAGATCAAATCTCCTAATGTAATGTCCAAAATATAACAAATCTCTATCAAAACATGTCTATGAGTAATGAGCAACAAGTAACTGAGCTATAAAAATGTGGGTACTATAGGGGGAAGGTCATTAACTATGTTTTTAATGGACTCAACCACCCACCTCCCCAATTAAATAATATGATTTCTCTACAAAGGAGTAATGGTCATCTAACATGTCCCAAAACACAACATTAAATACTTTAGGTGAAAATTTGGTTCCCATACTTCATCAAATCCAGTAGTTCGGATACTTGTAATTGCACATTAATAGCCCAAATTATTTTTCTTCCATTATTCCTACCAAACTCCACAAAATTTAAATTATGTGGTTCCATGATGAAGTTATTGATGAGACCTTTCCAACAAGACCAATTTTTCATGATTTAGAGCTCTGAAGAGAAAGTTATGACTAATCAAAACTATACAGTTGGGAGGAACAAGAAAAAGTTCCAATGAAAGATGTAAATATTTGATTGGATTGATAAGTAACATCTCACAATTATAATTGGGATTTCATGTGTGCTTCGACTTATGTACATGTTTTCTCCTATGATCACCATTCTACATGGCCAAACTATGGGTCCAAAATTCCATTGAATTTTACTCATTCCACATATTAGAGGTCCACTAATGCATTTTATATGAGGAGGATCAGAATTCTACCATGTTTAATTTTCTAATAGGTTGTGGAGTCATACGTTGACTAATGTAGTCATGAGAATGGTAAATATTTTACATATTGCATGCAACACACAAAATTGCTTAGATGTCACCAAGATGCAAAGACCTTATACGTAGAAAGATAGGTTTCAGGAGTGGGGATACACATTGAATATTTTATGGAACCTCGCACCGATGCAAGCATGGCCCAAATAACCACAAAAAGGGAGACCATCGAGGATTAGGAGATGCCTTGTAATTTTTCACCCATGTGGCCTTTACCTTCCGGTGGTTATTTTCAATGTTATGCGGTTTAAGAAAACCCGCGAGATACTATATTTATGAAAACATGTATAACACTAAGACAATGTTGAGCGGATTTTAACCTATCATATTTCTTTGAATCCTTCACAACTAAAAATCCTACTACATTCAAATTATATGCCTTTCTTCCAGGGACTTATCCACTTAGTGTTACAAACCGGAATGAATATCATGTAATATTGAATTTGTTGATTTCACCAAAGTCCATGTTCTACTCATTATTTGTTTTGCAGGTTACGAAACCCACAAAAATCTAAGTTATTGGATTCTATAGTAGAATAAAATGGTCTCACTTGGCTTTCCTTAACATGATAATAGTTAATTCTATTTTTTATGGGTTATTCAAAATTACGGGAGGTGTAATTTTGGATAGCAGCTTAGCAACTTTCAAGTGTCATTTTCATATTAGATGGAAATATTAGTGACCTTGAGCATCCATTAGGTATGGAGTCAACCTAAAAACTTTGAAAACTAATCTAAACTTTTAAAATATTACCCCTAAGTTCACATAGACTTATAATTGAAGGAACTAGCCCCGATTTGGAACTTCCTTGGACTACCATTCAAGTTAGTTGTTGGGATCCGCTTAGTAATTAATTGTGAATTGGTCCCAAATGTTAGGAAATAAATGATAAAATATGCGGAACAATCCCAAATATAATCAAAATAGTATAAACTTATATGTATAATAATATCACATATCTCAAATAAAAGTACAAAAAGTAAAATAACACAACATAAAGACAATATTTAACATGGTTCACCTAATTTGGACTACGTCCACCAAGAATCACTTGCTCATATTTTATTATAGGCCACCTCTTTCTCTCAATACAATACCTATATCTATTTGGATTTTTGCTCAACAAACTCTCCTAAATTCACACTTGAACTCTCACACATCTACATTACAATGTCTCATTTATCAAAAGAGCATATATAAGCAACTTATTAAGCATTTTTACAATACCATGGGTATTAAAACCATGGGCCAAAACCACCCCATAAACCTATGGGTCAAAATACCACCCATATGAGAAGAGAATGTTTCCTGATATATCGAGCATATTTTTCATAAAATTATTAGGGGCTATGCCCCGCACCCTTTCTCGGGGCCTGGATCGATATTGCACCCTAATGAGAAAACTATGGATAGTGTACAATTATTTTAGTATACAGCTTCAACACTTCCACACATGAAAACATGCTCCACAATATAATAGTATCCTACTTAGAGACTATTTTTCCTCCGAGAAAGCTTCTCAACCCTTCACCGTAGTTCATGAAGACCTACCAAAGCATAATATAGCTTCAATTTATCCCTTGTGACCACCTTAGTCATCATGTCTCTGCAAGGATTTTGAATTTTATGAATATTGTCCAACTTCAACTTATCTTCCTCCAAAGTTGTCCTATTGAAATGGAACCTTAAATGTATATGATTCATCATAGAGTAGAAATTATATTTCTTAGCTAGGTGTATAACACTTTGACTATCACTATATAGTTTCCTTTGCTTCTACTTATACCCAAACTCCTCAAGAATTGTTTGTAACAAAATCATCTCTCTTTTTTTTTCCTTATGGCGGTAACATACTCAACCTTCGTGGTTGAAAAATCCCCAAGCTTCGTAGTCATGAAATATAGCTCACTTTTGTCCCTCCTAGAGTGTAAATATAACCTTTTGTGTTCCTTTTGATGTCTGCATATCCAACCATGTCTAAATCTACATAACCATGCAAAGTGGTGTATGATCCACTGTCATGTAAAAATTTTCCCATGGTCCATCTCAAGTACCGAAGGGTCCACTTTATAGCCTACAATTTATATTTACCTAGATCATGCATAAATTTACTCACTCCTCCCAATGCATGGGAAATATAAGGCCTAGTGCACACCATGGAATACATCAAATTGCCAACCACTATGAGTAAGGTACCTTGGACATTTTTTTCTCTCTTGCTTTGTTTAGGGACATATCTCCTTTAATAACTTGAAATGGCCTCACCAAAGCATTCCCAACCAGTTTAACATCCTACATATTAAACCTCTCTAAGACCTTCCTGAATGTACTCTTCATGAGATAAAGTTAGCTTCCTATCCTAAGATATCCTCATATAAAGGATTATTTTGTCTACCCCCAAATCCTTCATAGAAAAGGAGTCACTTATTTACTTCTTAAGTACTTTTATTTCTATATATTTTTCCCTGCAACCAACATGTCATACACATACAAGCACAAGATAATATAATTTTCATCCTAAAAAAATTATATACATGAAATGGTCATAATGACATCTAAAATAGTGCATCCAGGTCCATATGAGATGTATGTTGTGATAGATTCAATATAGGTTGATGACGCAGGGTGGACACATGCATACAGTCAGTGGTGGGAAACACACTAATGGGTGTTTCTATTTCCAATAGTAGTGGATGTAATCAATGGGCCATAAGTTAGAAGAGAAGAAGGTTAGACACATGCCCCTAATGTAGATGATGTAACAATGGCGAGAGTGGAGTGTTAGTATTATTTATTTTTGTGTGTTATTTTTATTATTGCTTGATGAATATAATGTATGAATGCAAAGATGTGTAATAATTAATGTTTATTTTGGGATTGCAAGTGATGTTTATTAGTCATTGATTGTGGACACCTCCATATGCATGTTGACTCAAAATTTTCCCTAAGATATTATCGTGGGAGGAGGGAATATAAAGCGGGTTGATGTGATTGTGGGTGAGCATGCCTATTTGTTTGAGTCGGTGGGTATAGCAGTGGCGACATGCATGATTTTGTTGAGTGGGTGTGATGAGTCTCATGTAGAGGTAGAGCAAGAGATAAAGGTTATAGGAGGAAGAGGCATAACTTGGGATATATTTATGTGATATGTGGAGCTACATGGTTCATATACGAGTAGATGCCACATATTGTTGTGTTATGGAGTTATCTAGAGTGTTAATCCTCTAGTTCTAGAGCTCCCACGATTGTGGATAGTGATAGAAAAGATGATAGATGATGCATTATATATGATACATTAATGCATGGGGGATTTTCCCCAGTAATTATATTTTGAAACTTATGATTTTGGGATGATATATATATAGTCACATTTTGATATCATATGTGTTGTTGATTTACATCAAAGCATATATGATGTGACGGTTATGATTTTCACTTGGTTTGTGACATGATATATGTGTTTTTGAAATGATTGATTTGATATGTATATTTGATTGGTTTAAATTTGTTACCATCTAAAAGAATAACCAAGTTAAGACTAGATAAATAATGTATGTCAATAAGAGTGAATGATATATCATGTGATGAATAGGAATATATGTATGTGATGTAACAATCTAGATAAGTGTAAATTAAAATTTGATTGAGATAAGATAAGAGAGTAAAATAATGATAAAATTTAAAACCATGTTCATGATCATGTATGATAAGAAGGAAATGAGGGGGAAAGAAGAGTGATTTTCCTAGTGTGAGAATGAGGTTCATTTTAGTAACAATTCCCTCAACAGTCATGTATGAACCTTAAGAACATGAGTGCGTCATCGGGTAATGAGATGGAAAATGGATGTCATCTACCAGAGATGAAGAGGCATGTGAAGCAACAATGGTGTGAGGATAAGTTCTGAATTGGATGTAAGAGGAAATGGTGTCAATAATGGGAGGTGTGGAAGCAAAGTTGCTTAGGAATCTAATGAAATGCAGTAAAATGTGTGAGGGATGAGAGGATGTAACTATAGGTGGATTAGTTGGAGGACATGGATGGATAATGACCTTAGGAGGTGGGAAGATGATAACCTTAGGAGGAGGTGAAGGAGATAAGTGAAAAACTATAAAATCTCACTTATGCATAATAGGAGAGAGTGCTCACAAGAGAAAGAGTGGAAAGCAATGACACCTTTTTCTTCTAGTCAATGTAGGATATCATAGAGAGCATAACAATCATTATCACGGTGGCCATTGATGTAGTGGAAATTGTAAAAATAAAATCATGATGGTGATGTAACCAATGAGGTGAATGAAGTTGGTTATAAGGTAGACGAATTAACCATTTATTAAGTAAGGAATGCAATATATCATGTGGTTTAGCATTATGTTCAAATTTAATGATTCACAAGTGGGAGGTGGAGAAGGCTTAGGTGAATGTTGATGTGGTGGTAAGGAAGAGGGACACTTACATGGAGTATGGGATCATTACCTAGAAGGAGGTGGAATAGATGGAAGAGGGGAAGACTTAGTAGGAAAATGAGGAATAGAAGAAGTAAAAGGAGGTGTTATGATATTGTTTGAAATTAAGTCCTTTTATAAATCAATAAATTTATAACACGAGAGTAAATTATTCACACGTATCATATAATAGATTTTCATAACCTTACTTCATCATGAATCTATCAAATTTCTTATACCATTGAGGTGGAGCTTGTTTTATGCCATACAAGTTCTTCAATTTTCACATCATCTCCCTTTACCTTTGACCTCATATCCCTCTAGATAATAAATATATAGATCCTCCTCCAAATCACCATGGAGGAATGTAGTCGCTACATCTATCTCGCACTAAGTGCAAGTAATTTTCTACCACTATTCCAAGAATAGTTCTAATAGAAGTCATTTTTTCTACAAAAGAAAAAATATCATCAAAATCTATACCTTTTTTCTATGCAAACCCCTTGACCATGAAATGAGACTTGTATCTTTTATTTTTCCTCCTTCCTCTTTAATTGTGTACACCCACTTATTCTATAATGCTATTTTTCCTTTACGAAGCTTCACCAAATCCCAAGTTTAGTTCTCCATGAGAGAATGATGCTCCTCATCCATGGCTTGCTCTCACTTATTCCTAGAATCTACCCGCATTGCTTCATCAAATATCTCTAGCTCTCTATTGTCATTGATTAGTAAATAATTAATAAAAGGAGAAAAGAATATAGGTGCTCTTCTTACCCTAGAATACCTACTCAATATATGAGTTTTGGGTTCTTAGTGAGTACAGTTCCTAAACTTATTCATGTATCACTTTTCCATCTAGAAGATACTTTACCACTATATATTCTTTCTTAGATTATTCTCTCGTTTTCTTGAAACTATTGCTTATACATAAATTTATCATTAAATACCACATCCTAGATCGACTGATTTTATTTTCCTTAATAATCTAAAATTTATATCCAAACTCATCACCATCATAACCAATGAAAGTGAATTTATCTAATTTATCCTCTAACTTGGTCCTATCATCCTTTTCAATATGGAAAAACACCTCACATCCAAAGACTCTAATAAATGTATAGTCAATCTTCTTACTGCAGACCAAGACTCATCGTATGCCTCCATATAAGGCACTTGAGGTCCTTTATTTATCAATTACATAGTTATTCTCACCTATTCTACCCAAAAATAAAGAGGCATTCTCGCATGTAATTTCATGCTCCTATCTCATTCCATTATTGTCATGTTTATCCTTTCTAACACCCCATTCTCGCAATGGAGTTCATGTAACCATATTTTACCTACATATTCCATTCTTAGAATAATAATCATTAAACTCATTTTTGTAATACTCCCCTCCATTATTTGACCTAAGACATTTTACCTTAAGACCTATTTCATTTTCTATCATGGCTGTCCATTTAAAAAAAGTGTCAAATACATCATATTTATTTCTAATACAATATACCCAAACTTTTCTTGTTTCATCATCAATAAAAGTGACATACTAATATGAACCCCCAAGAGATGATACTTGAGCCATCCCCACACATCAAAATTCACCATCTCTAACTTACTCTCTTCCTTTATAGGTCCAACCTTGAGAAACTTTACTCACTTTTGTTTCCCATATACACAGTTCTCACATAAATCCATACCAAAATGGTGTATCTTCATCTAAAGCCACAAGATTACAAGAATTAGTGCTTACTAGTAGTTAAATTCAAGGTTCCAACCCTTTTACCTCTTTCCACCACAAGATCCCCTTGGTAATTATATGCACCTAATTTACACATGCTACATTGTTCGAAAATGGTTCAAAGTCCCCTATGATGATTATTATCTTTTCCAATGATGTTCAAGTCCTACTTCCTATTTACAGTGTATATTTGTGGCTTAAAATGCTTCCCTTAACCTTTTCCATGCTTTTCTTGCTTTCCTTTATCTCTTTCATATATTTTCCCTAAGTTTTTGGCCTTAAGTTACATAAATGTTATAAAGCAGCTTACACAATCACCCCGACGCTTATGCACCTCCCGCTTTTCCCTCAATGGTGGTTATGTAACTAGCCTGATGGTTACGCAACCAATCCTCTACACATACTAGTGGTTTCATGTGGTTTTTCTAGAACCTTCTTTGGTGTCTTTTGAATGCATTTCATTTTTTCAAACATGATTTTAGCACATGTTTCTTGGTCAAATTGGTTATTTGTAGGATTGATGGATACGTACCAACTTCCTCTTCCTCTTCTATTGCTAATTAAGAGTTAACTGCCCCTATTTTAAGTGAGGTGGCATTCCTTGGTTTCCAAATGGATTAGACCATTTCCCAACAAATATTCTATAAAACCTAAGCTTCTTCCCGAAGCATTGGCTGGATATTTTTGTTGTGAATTACATCGTAATGCTATCGTAATTTTTCTAGGAAATACGCAATCAAGTCAGTTCTCTTACATTGTTATTCTCCTACCCTCATTATTACCAGATTGCATGTAACCCATAATTTCTCCAACACTTCTTCTACATGACCCAACACAATTCCTTGGATCCATCTTAGCACTAAAGTTAGAAAATAAGCTGAGGGGACATCACAATAAACCATCACTAGGATTTTCCATTGTTCTACAAATTCTAGGTAGGGGATGTACTTGGATTTCCTTGAGATTTCTTGATTTCTTCATTTAATTTCTATGCAAAATATTGACTATAGTAGTTAAATAATTTCAATTCAAATCATTCCAATAGTTAAGTAATTATTGTAGCTTTTGTTTTGTCTACACAAAGTTTTTGAGATAGATTTATTCCCTATCTATCCCTATGGGTTTGCAAGGAAGTTTTTTTGGAGGAAATATTCTACATTTTTTTAAGTAATTACAATTCCATTTCAATTTACAATCTCCATATAATCTTTCTTTACTCGTACCAAGGAATATTCTGGGGAAGAAGCGCTTCTAAGAATATTTTACTTCTTCCCGTGTCTCTGAGGTGGAATAGAGGATTTAGATCCACAATTATAATTTGGAAAAGATTTATCTATTTAAGATAGTTTAGATTCATTCTACATAGATAAATAGTCACATCAGATTATTTTTCTTTTTAGGTTTTGTTAATAACATTATAGAATCAATTGTATTTCTTTGTATTTCTTTTGTTTTTTCTGTTGTTTTCCAAAAGTATAGAATCCAAAAATATTAGTTTAATTTAATTAGATTTTTGTTTATGTTAGAAATTGATGATTCAAATAGTATGGATTTAATCAACATTCATATTAACATTTAAACATTAATACATTATGCCATATAATAAAATAAACATTACATAATGAAACAAGTAAATACATACCAAAGATAAATACACATGTGACACAATATGTATAGTGGAAAACCCAATAGGGTAAAAAACACTTCAAATAACCTTTTATTATTAGAGAACCAAACTTACATCTAGTAACTTTAACCTCCTCCTTTCAACCCTAATCACAAGGGTAAATAATTTTCACCTTTGATATATTTTCATGAACATATCAAATGAGGACCTTAATGTCCTTTTTATACAAGGTGATTGGGTATGTCTCCCGACCCACCTTTTCAACCTACGAGGTTGACACATACACCTTGGTTTATAATATTTAATATTATAAATATAATCATTTCATGATATTAAATATTTAACCTAAAGTATATACTTAGGTTAAAATATTTAATAGTAGAAATATAAATATTTCATATTATTAAATATTAACCTATATAATAGTGATGGACCCATTTAATTAAGGGGTCACCAGCTCACTTAATTATTATGTTCCAACACTCCCCCTTAATGATAAGTGGGTAAAATATGTGAATAAATTACCTGTTTGTGGTACACTATAGGATTTACAATCCTTAAACCATAAAGGTTTTAGGATAACATATCAGGTGAAGGAATTATAACACCTTCATTATACTCAAGTTACTTTTTAGTACAAAAGGATTTGGAATCCTAAAGATCATCCCATGATTATTGGTTAAGTATGATTTTTGAGTTTTACATGTTCTCACAAGTTCTCATGAAAGGTTATTGAACCCAAGCATATAGGAGATTTTATAACTAAGGACTTCCTTAACAATATGTTTGCATTAGATGTTTACTACTAAACTCAATAGCACTAAAGATTTTACTAAAGACCACCTTTCAAATGTTTATACACTTCTTTCTAAAAATAATTCAAGAGGTATACATGCTCAAGGTCTTTACAATTACATTTTTAATATTACAAATACCAAGTTCCATTAGGAGGTGATATTGTCATGCACACTCCTCTCAATGGTAACTTTGAAAATCCAAGTTTTCCATGAAAGTGATAAAACCTTGTAGTACTCAAGGAATTTTTGAGGATGTCAGCAACCTACTCTTGATCGGCATGATCTTGAGATTTAACTCATCACTTAGCTCATTTTCACGGATGAAGTGTATATGCATCTCAATGTGATTCATCCTTTGATGTTGAACTAGATTCTTAATCAAGAGTAATACAACTCTGACCACCACATAGAAGAGGAATACTTTCTTTAGCTTCCATGTGTATCTCTACCAACAGCCACTTTGCAGCCACATGGCTTCTTTGCTTCTTCCATTATACTTCTCGCCTCAAGTGGAAGAAATGGAGACTATTGATTACATTTTTTTCCAAGTAATTGTTTTTGTACCAAAAAAATTGAGCACATATCCAATATATTTTATAACACAACTTCAATATGGTTAGAATCAAAAATCCATATAAGATAGAATTTTCATTCTTAGTATAATGCAACACATAATTGATTGTTCCTTTAATATATCTAAAATTTCTTTTTGCAATATTCAAATGATCTAAAAAAAAGGTTCCTACATAAACCTTGAAGTAATTTATACTGTATAGGAAATATTTGATCTATTTATAGTTAGATAAATCAAACTATCAACTAATAGCCTATATAAAATAGGATCAACCTTTTTCATATATAGTTTTTAGAATCAATATTTAGTCCAACTTCCATTAAAGTAAAAAATGGTTTACAATCAATCATAATAAAAAAAATTCAATACATAGGTTGCATATTGTGTTTTGAAAAATAAAAATAGAATGAAATGCAGTCATAAAAATAACATGATGTGAAAAATCTAACTCATTCATTTCAAAATAATGTTTCAATTTCTCTTTGATCCTATGAATTACAGAAAAACTATCACCAGTCATAAGCAAATCATTAACATATATACATATAATGATAATATGAGAGCCTTATTTCTTAATGAATATATCATTTTCATAAGAACAATTAACAAAACCTAAGATTTCAAAGAAGAAAATTTTTTTACGTACCAATCTCTAGGAGCTTTCTTTAAACCATACAAGGATTTCTCAACTTACAAACATAGTTTTCCTTACCAGCTTCTTCAAATACTTTAGGTTGAAACATGTAAAGTTATTATTTTAAATAACAATTCAAAAATAATTTTCCTTATCCATTTGGTGGATTTCCCACCCAAAAATGAGCAACAATAACAAACAAGGCCCTAACAGTACTCATCTTAGCTATAGGAGAAAAGGTCTCAACATAATCAATACCAGGTTTCTGAGTGAAACCTCTAGAAACAAGTCTAGCTTTGTGTTTTTCAATACTACTATCAACATTATATTTTACTTTGTATAACCATCTAGACCCTATAACACTTCGCGGCTCAAGTTCATACAAGGTCATTAATGCATGGTACATATGATGGCTTCTGGTCATATTCCTAAGGTTAATAGGATTAGAACTTTCTAACAAAAATTGAGCCCATTTTGGTTTCTTAACTAGGGAGATAGGAGATTCAAACATCCATAGTATCAACACAAGAAACATCATCATGACCATTTACCAAATTTTCATTATCAGAATCAAAACCATCATTAGAAGAATTGATAGATTTAGGAATATCATCACCATTTGTAGATGAACAAAAACATTTTTCCAACACAATAACATTGCGATTTTCAGTTACTTCCTTTTTACAGGGTCGTAAATCCTTAGAGTGTTAATACCATATCCAACACAAGAAAAAAGAAGTCATATCAAGTTTCTTTCTTTTCTTTTTAGGGATATATAAAGAAGCATTTAATGAAGCAACTTCAAAAGAAGAAGAAAACACATGTAAACCTTTCACTAGATTATATCTAGACATTTCATATAAGCTTTGATAATTAACATGTCCTAACCTTTCATGCCATAGTTTTGAATTATTCAAAATTTGAGATATAAAACAAGATGCAGAAGAGAAATCATCACAAAATATATAGACCATTTCTTTGAATTCCTTCAACAATTATGTTATCATCACTATCCTTGATGTACCAAGTGTCCTTCAAAATTTGAATAGATAATCCATCATGAGTTAGTTGAGAACATGATAAAAGATTCTTTTTTAGTTTAGGAACAAGTAAAACATTATTCAAAACACCATTCACAAATTTTACTTTTCCTTTTTCTATTGCTTCTAAAAGTGAATTATCACCAAGATATACATGTTCATTTATTTTCATACTATCAAATACCGAATTGGAAATACCAGTCATATGATTTGAAGCACCTGAATCTAGAATCCATTCAGAACTAGAGGAAGAGAATAAACATCATTTAATGCAATAGTTTTAGGAGCATCACTAGAACTATCCTTTTTCCTTAAATTATATTTAGAAGACACAACCTGTTTCTGATTTTCTTATATTTTCAATCTTTCTTTTTATGCCCAAATTTACCACATTTGTGACAATTACCATTAAATCTTACATGCAATTGTTCAGAAGAAACACTTTTCTTATCGAAAATGAAGATTTAGATCTAAAATTCTAATCCGAGAAGGGCTTGCGATTGCCTGAGAGGAATTCTCCTTAGATTCAAAGTTCAACATCACTTTCTCTTCTTGTATCAAAAGATAACTCAAAGAATTTAAATCAAGAAATTCATCTTCATTCTGATATTTAGAATTTAAGATAGAAATAAAATTCCTAAATATTTCATGTATATTCAACTGAACAATAAAGTAGATTAATTTTTCACCAATTAAGTCACAATTGCATCCATCTAATTGTTCTTTAATATTTTAATTTTGGCTAAGAAATTAACTAATTTTTCATCTCCTTTCATAGGAGTCATAAGAAATTCTAAAACAAGCTTAATGATCTTAGATAAGCATGTAACTTCATGCATGAATTCTAATTGTGTCCATACCTCTTCCAGATTTTTGATATTACCAATGTGCAGAAGATATTCATCATTCATATTGCACAAAATCATGGAAAGATCCTCCTACATCCACTGTGAGAATGCATTCATGTTATCTATCATTGCTTGATGACCGGTGGGAGAAAATTTAGATCCAGAAACAATCATCCAGAGTTTCCTTGCCATAAGTTCCGATTTAACCCTGATCTTCCAGATGTTGTAATTAGCCCCATTCAGGATCTAGGATTTATCAAGGCAAAAATAATTAGACGCCATTGTTTTCTTAAACTCTGTAAAACACATCTCATTGTAGTATATAATACACCACAAAGTTAGATACATATTTTAAAAAGTGACAATATCCAGATTTTGATCAAAATAGTTTGTATCAACAATCAAGTATATATTTTTAAGTCTGATTATAACTATTTTACAAAACCAGATCTACAAGAAATATATGATATGTAATATATACTACCTAATTTTGAAAACATTACGAAATCACTAGTGATTCCATGAATCACCTACGATTCTAGGGTGAATCACTAGCGATTGAGCCAATCACTGGTGATTTGGTCTCAAAATTTAACTGAATAAAAAATGGTTATATTTTCCAAATTTGGGTTTCTAGTTGGTAAATTGCCAGAAATGACAAAAATTGCTATCGATTTATGAAATCACCATGATTCCTGAACTATCAACATTTTTTAAAATTTTGATTCTGATTTTCCTTTTGTTCCAGTTTTTACTGTTGCTGTACAGATTCTGAAGGGACCAGAGTATAAATTATATCAAAAACATCAATATAATTTTTCTTTATTAAAATAAAGAATTACTATAGTTTTAAGACTATAGTATAAATTTATTAAAAACAATTAGAAAGAACCCTATTAAAGGGAGCCCACTAAAAATAGATGATACTAAATTAAAAAAAAAAAATCAAACCAGAGTATTTGGTAACAATATTATTTTGCCCCATTCCAAGATTCTTTAACTGAGCCAATAGGAAAAATCAAATTCCTATTCTCAAGGAAGATTGTCTCCCTTTGAATTTTTACATGTTTACCCTAGAATTTAACCTGGGCCTACACATATTAAAACTTAAAGAAACATAGGAAAATATTTCATATAATATTTAACCCTTACCAGGTTTTTCATGCAAATATTCATGGAGGTAATATTCTTCCCAAATTTTCACTTGTGCATCCACATAAATTCTTCACAAAAAACTTAGGTTGCACAAAAAAATTTAGAAAGAAGAGGTCTCGACCATTTTGAATACCCTTTCAAAATGATTGAATAAACCCATAAAAATTAAATAGATTAAATATTATACCTCAGATCTAACCTATTTAATTTTACCCCAAGCTCTGGTACCATGTTAGAAATTGAGGATTCAACTAGTATGGATTTAATCAACATTCATATTAACATTTAAACATTACATAATGAAACAAGTAAATACATACCAAAGATAAATACACATGTGACACAATATGTATAGTGGAAAACCCCAATAGGGTAAAAACCACTTCAAATAACCTTTTATTATCAGAGAACCAAACTTACATCCAGTAACTTTCACCTCCTCCTTTCAACCCTAATCACAAGGGTAAATAATTTTCACCTTTTGATATATTTTCACGAACATATCAAATGAGGACCTTAATGTCCTTTTTATACAAGGTGATTAGGTATGTCTCCCAACCCACCTTTTCAACCTAAAAGGTTTGACACATACACCTAGGTTTATAATATTTAATATTAGAAATATAATCATTTCATGATATTAAATATTTAACCTAAAGTATATACCTAGGTTAGAATATTTAATAATAGAAATATAAATATTTTATATTATTAAATATTAACCTATATAATAGTGATGGACCCATTTAATTAAGGGGTGGCCAACCCACTTAATCATTATGTTCCAACAATTCATTGTTTTATTTCCTTTATATAATTGAAAATGCACAAAAACGTAGATTATATTTATTTTATTTAATTATTTTTCTTTCTTTTTTATATGAATTGAGTACACATTTCGCATGACCATTTCGGGTCCTAGAGAGCCCAAAGATTACATTTTTGAACCAATAGTACCACAACCAAACTTGTTGGTGGCATTGTCAGACATCGACCAAGGCCTTTCAATTCACATATTCGAACCACTTCATAACTATTTGTTATCACTACACAATTGAGATTTTTGAACGTGAAAGATGATAAAGCGAACACGCTTTTGGAAAATCAGCCTAGCCATAGGTTACCTTGATCAATTTTCAACCATTTTAATTCATTTTCATGTATTTCACCCATTTTCTATAGTTATCCATCCCATATGACCATTCAAGGTCCTCAACAATTGAGAGACAAGGTATACAATCCTTGAGCCCCGCAGCCAAACACAACTTATTTCGAGATAGACATTGAAATGAGCCTTAAGATCTTGTTCTTTCAATCCTCACCACTTCCATTCTTCATAATTTCACAATTGAATGTCTTGAATTAAGAATCGATAAAGTTTACGACTTCTAGAGGAACCAACCTGGGAAGAACTAGTGCCCATAGCCCACTCACATTTCCTATCCATATGTTTCCTTTAGAACTTCCATGACCTTGTTTGGAAATTTCTACAAGGTGAATGAAGGGAAATTCCCATGATTTCTGTAATCATTTGATAGATTTTCACATATATTGATATAATCTTACATGTGTATCCTTCTCGGCCATTTCATCACACTAGTTTAGGTTATAAATGATTTTATTTCCCTAGATGAGAATATCCCTTTAGTTCTTGTACAGGAAATAATATTTCCATGATAACCTATTGAACACACTCACCCATATTTGAGTATTTCATTCCATATAGCCATCTATCTATTCCACATTGTCTATCTTGACATGACCTCGGGAGATTGAGTCCACCTGAAGGTCACATGTTGATTTTTAGTTGTAAAAATGGTGAACCCTTCATGAAGGATTAGTTCCTTTTTGTTTCATTCTTTCATCCATAATTTTCCTCTCCCATTATACTATGGGTATTCATATACCCCCAAATATGTTGGGTTAGGATTATAGAAGATCCATTCTACATCCGGAGGCTTATTACTACCAGCTTGGGTATGTAGCATTCACCCTCATTATTAGGATGGGATGATAATTATTCTTCTAAATTACCTTCACCCTAAACTCCATCCCAAGGTTCCAAGATCAATTGTTTATCTAACTTGAACAATATAGTATTCACTGGAGAATAAGGCTTTTATCCTCAGGTCTTGTCGAGGCCCCAAATCAACATAAAGTCGTCTCGATCCTTTCTCTTCTTATCTCTCATATAATGAAAAACTCATCGCATGCTTCACCCAAGTGAGGATATTTTTAATGCCATGGACTAGTGCTTGGAAAGAATGAAAGGGTATACTAATTCTCTACTTAAAAACATTACTACTACCCTCCCTCTATAAAAAAAAAAAATATATAACCAAGGAGGGGTGGACTTAGAGAATAATTTATAATAGGACATCGATACCTTTATCTCATAACAAGGCTTAAAAACACCCAAAAAAATACAACACCATCTTCGGGTGATGTGATTTCTACACTGGTAGATAGAGTTAGGGAATTGGAGCCCGCTTTCTCAGCCATCTAGTGTTTCATTTTTTGTCGGTTAAGGTAAGGTCCCTTACCATGCTCAAAATACTAGTTATGTTCCTTCTGCACTCACCTCCTCCATTTTACATGAGCGTTCCTATCCCTAGAGATCTCCTCACTAGATCGGGCACGTTAGGTATGCCCCTCACACCTCATATAGATACCCTCAATAGGCACTAACCGGAAGTGCATTCTCAAATGCCATCCCAATTGGCAATGCGATGTTCCCTAATTTTTTTCCTACCACTCTATATCATAATAATGTTCCCCCATATTTTCATATGTATTCCAAATCACCGTAGGGGCATGTTTTATTTTCTTGGCTCATATGCTCAACCTTAGGGGATACCCTATGCCCCCATAAATTCTTATGGTGCACCTTTTCAGCTGCTTGTTCCACCTCCCCTTCCCATCAAGGGTAATGTATGGTAGGTTTTATACTATGGGAACATACTCTAAATTTCTCAAGGAACCCCTATATTTTTCTATACGAAGCATTATGATTTTGTGACCACTACCGGATGTTTTGAATTTCAAAAGGGAAGGGGATCCAAACATGCACATTAAATCATATGCAACCACCATTAGAGAGATAATCCCTTGGGATGTAGTGGTTGCTAAAATATTCCCCAAAAACCTTGAGGAGGTTCTCTCTCAATTGGTACTATAGAATACCATAATCCTTGATGTACTCATTCAAATAACTTGTCTTAGATTTTATAAAGGATTTTCATATGAACAAGTTATTAAGAATAAGAATCAAGGAATTCCTCCACATCAAACAAGAGCATAATGAATATGTTTCCCATTTCATCTAAAGATGGTGGCAAGTCCTCTACTCTTCATCTAGTTCTCCTAACATGGATTTATGACTTATTCCTTCATTCCCTTAATCGGAAACCAAGGAATAAGTAAAAAATTTCCCTCTCAGGATTTATGAAGAGGTTCTAGAGGGTGCTCTCTACATTGACCAAGTGGCTATTGACAATGGTTAAAAGACCTATGGTTCAAATGGGAGGTTGGTCACTCCCTCACAAGGTAATTCTAATTACCTAAATAGTTCCAATAACAATAACCAAGGACCTAAGGTCCTTAACAAGAATCATGGTGCTACAACAGATGACATTAGTGATAAATCCAAGAAGCTGAATTTCATTAACACTACTAATGTGAATAATGTTAACAATAACGTGAATACAAACAACCAAAGGAGTAACAATTTCACTCCTTCCATCAATGCAGTGGACTTTAATCATCCTCCTCCACCTCCTCAACAAGTTCAGCCTAGGGCCCAACTCAATACCTAGGTGGGTATAAAAACCAATACCAAAACCAAGGGAAAAGACCCCAAACTTTACTTTAAGAAATCAACAACAAAGAAACAACCATAACTATGGACCATAACATAACCAAAATCAAAGACCTCATGATTATGATCTTGACCTATAATGTATTTTTCATAGATTTCGAGGGAATGATGCTAGAACTTGTCAAGACTATAGTAAGTTTATACAATGGCTTCAAAGGACTAAAGGAAATTATTTATTGAGATGTTTTTGGAAAATCCCACGATTCTAATACAAAATGTTCACACAGACTGTCTCCCTTCGGAAAACTCCTCTTAGAATTTTTATAAACCCCATTCGTACATGCCCCAAAAATGGGAAATTAAACCCTCATGACACTAACAAGGTTAATCCAATAGGGAACAATGACCATGAAGCATCTACATCATCAAACCCTCTAGTAGCACCTCCTCCGGATGACCAACAACATACCAAAATCATAGGCCTTAATGAATTAGAAATTGAAACTAAGATTAACATGACCACTTGTACTCATGAATATTCCATGCATCCCATTATTGTATACCCCTCAATGTTAGATGACACTCCAATACCTCTAAGGCCGGTAGGTGATTATCACCTAATTACATATTTGATAAAGACATTTTCTCACATCTCATTTTTTTGATTTTTTGAAGAACTCTCCAAATCATCGAGCCACTTTATTAGAAGCGTTGGGCCTTGGTCACTTAATCCACCTTACCCTCTACCGGAGGTATAGATCAACCATATAGAATTTGATGACTACCCCCCAAGATATCCCGAAAGAGATGTTGAATTTTTCTTTGGCATCGTAAAATGCCCATTGACACCGATTTAATTGGCATAAAAAGGTGACCCAACATTATATTTACAAGCATGGATCTATAATAATTATGTCAAACATTCAATGATTAATGATGGGGAAATTTTCAATATTATCCCCTTTTCATTCCTCCAAAAGTTGGGTTATGGGTTAAGTGCACCAAGTTGGGGGCCAAAAGGGGTCTTAAGTGGACGCATTTTTCTCGAAAACAAAACTTCAAATTGTATGAGTTTTTCAAAATAGTTACACTCAAAATTGGAAGATGTTGTAGAAATATGAATTGTAGTATTTTGAGTCTAGTTTCTAGGCTACTAAATTTTAATGAAAACAGATAAGTTTAAGTGGGTCAAACAACTAAAATACCAATAGATGCTCTATTTTTGTTAAAAAAACATAATATAATGACTTTCGTGCCCCCTCCATTTTTTAGCACCATTTAGTATTTTTGAAAACCATTTAGTAGAAAGATAGCTAGGAGCATCTAGTTTGGGATCCATTTAAAAAAAATAAAATTAGCGAATATTTTTTTATTTATGATTTTTCTAGTACAAAATTTTTATGTTTTGAAAAATAACGGAGCTCCGACTATGCCCCCTAACTACCTCAAAAAATATCGAAAATTAGATTTTTTTGAATATGCATATAATTATGCCTAGTTTGGGCTAGTATAATTTTTTTAATTTCGATCACCCAAAAAAAAGATACACCATGAAAGATAGACATATTTACACTTCAAAAAATAGCTATAAAAAGGCATAGTTAGAAAATAAATAATATGGATATCTTATATTAGTCAGAAAATTTGGAAAATTATATTTTAAGAAAGAAGAGACTCTTCTCTACGTCGTGGTATAATTTTTTTAAAATGGATCGATTGTTTTATTTTGATTTCTCATAGAGGAAGTGTCATTTTTACATTTTCTTGTAAAAATTTGTTGTTTTTTGTGTTTATATAGGTCCATGCCTCAGGCTTGGGGGTCCAAACCGGATCCCAAGCCTTGAGGCATGGATTGGAAAAAGAGAAAACAAAAAATGCGTACGCGTTTTGATTTTTTTTATATCTTGTGGCCCCCAATGTCCCTTTCATATCTTTCATGGGAATTCTCAGTAAACATTCTATTTTGTCTCGTACAATATTCTCTACATTCTTGCATGATTTTTAGTATTTCATTTTGTCCCCTACCCCACTAGTTGATTTTTTTTTAATCATGGGCAATAAAAGTTGAGCTAAGGACAAGAGGAAAGTCAAAAATAAGACACTAGAATAATTGGAAGAGAAGAGAATAAAGAAATTGAAGAGAATACAAAAACTTCAAAGCAGGTAAGGTACATCCACTATATCAAATATAGCTAACGTATTAGAAAATTGGGATGAAATACATAATGAAAATGTAGAGAATAATGATATTGCAATGAGTACTGATATTTAATTGAATGATAATGTTGGTATGGATGAATAAATTGATATGAATCTAATTGTTGAACCATTACTTGAGAATCCAAATGTTAACCCTAAATTTGTATGAAAATAATGAATGAAGAAAGTAACCTTGTAAAAAATTTCACCTCTAAGAACACCTCCTTCCATTTCATGAAAAAAACCAATTCACTTAATTGAAATTGATGAAAACATTATAAAACCAATGCCTAACAAAATGTCCAAAATAAATGTGAGAAGAAAAGCTAGTGAAATTTGGGATAATTACTTTGAGAATTTAAATTACACACAAAGATGTCAATTATTTGTTTCATTGATGAATTTAATTAAGATGAGACCTATAATGAAGACCCCGTGGTTAAGAACATCTAATGTTGTTGATCAAATGCGTCAATTGTGGAAAACATACATAAAGCATACCAAGATGTAGGTGGCAAAAGACACACCAAATATAGTAATGCTACATGACACGCACTAACTAATTGTATTGTAAGTGATAAAATAGTTAATAAACCCTTGATTAGAAAAACAAGAAGTGCTTTGAAGCTAAACAAAAAACTAATGAAAGCAATAGAGAGACGTGTAAAATCTTGAGTCACCAATAACACTACTATTGGGATTTCTCTAGCAGACTTCCACGAAAAGACAAGAATACATCCGATATTCTAAAAGAATTAATTGTCAAATTTTGGAATGAGAACACAAGGGTATCACCAATAGAAGAGATACAATAAAAATAAGAATAGGTTCTCGTAATCGTGAATCGTGTGCAAAACATTTCTTAGATATGACTCAAACAAAAATTTCTCTAAGTTTTAAAACGAAAATCCACAAATTAACGCTAGCCAAAGATTCTTTGAAATGAACAAACCCTTTTATGTGAAAATTAATCACTCATGTACCACTTGTTGTTGCAGGCATCATGTTAAATTTTCAATGAATTATGATGTTTTTGTCAAATACATAGTTTTTACATACCGACATCATGTTGCAGGAGTGTGGAATAAATGTCCCACAAAAATCTTCAAGGGAATTTATCCCGACAATATTTTGTGAAAAATCAACAAGACAATTTTTTTATAACAAAGCATGTTTGGATGGAATGTGCAATGTATGCGATGTCTTTCTAAATCTGAAAAGTTGTATCCATGAGGAGAGTACATATTTAATAGGAAAATAATTGGTTTATTTCACCAAATATAAATCGATGGCATATCAATCAAAATATGGAAAAGAATCTAAGAAGTGTGAGTTTGTTACAAAACAATTACCTGTATCAGAATATATGGTCAAATTTAGAGAGGAAATTTTTATGAGTATGCAAGGCACACACATAGAGCTCAATGGTTGGATGAAAAATTCAAGTTAAGAAAGGACACATTCCCACTTGGTACTATTGTTTTAGTAGTTGACTTCGCAGAGAATTACACATTACAACCACAAATGGAGGTTCAGTCTCAATATTATAACTCAGTGCAAGTTTCTATTTTTCATGCATATAACATTCATGCACTCTCCTGAAAGCACTAAGCAAGACTGAAAAATATTGAGAGTATCATTTCTACATCATCTGATGATTAGACACATTCTACGAGAATATGTACAAGGGTGTTTCTAGGTGTTTTATGTGAACTTGAATGAGAGGAACATTAGTTTCAATCAACATTACATTTGGTCAAACAACTACACATCACAATTCAAGAATGCATTGATGTTTTATTGGCTAAGAAGGATGCACAAAGAAATAAATGTACAACATATCTAGATTTTTACTGAGGTAGGGCATGAAAAGGAGAGCATGATGGTGGAGGAGTATGTGTGAAAAGAGCACTTGCAAGAGAAGAGTTAAAGTTCAAGGATGGTTCTAAATTTATAGATGAAAACGTAAGTATTTTTGATTGGTGTGTCAAGAATATGGGCCATGAATCTCAAGAGAAATCAATGGTTCATAGATATTTTTGGTTGATAGAGCAACAACATCTGACTAAATTTGAAGATTATATGACAGTTACAGGATCAAGTGATATGCACTCATTCCGTAGTTCAGATGCAAATGCTTGGACTATTTATACTAGGTGCATGACATGTTTTTGTATATCATGCATTTATTTTCATGGAATGAATGTGAGTCATAGCAGTGGGTGGATGAGTGGACTTGTAGACCTCTAATTCCACTTAACACACATCAAGTTCCATGAGCATTACAACTTGTAGGGTCTTCATATCAAATGACAACATCACCTGACTTTGACCAAGTCTCTAATTTAGTGTAACAAGGTACATACATATATGTACATGCCATATTTTAGATTTATAAATTATTAAATGGTAAACTCTTAATGTATTTATAAATTAACTGAACAATTTTACTTTGTGATACATAGGGCATGTTTTTGCAGTTATTGCGACGGAATTTAACGAAGAGGGAACAAACTACTTCTTATCTTGTTGTGTAGAGGGGGAAAAAATTGACTTGCACAGTCATTGATGGTGAAGACCATGAGCATCCCAGTGGATTAGTGGTAGTCATTGGAACTTGGCTTCAATGATATCCTATCAAAAATCAAAAACATTTAGTAGTTTGAAGACTATGAAGTACATCGAAGATACTTCACTATTCACATTTGGTCCTTACAACAAATATTAAATTAATCAAATATTGAGGTCGGCCATCAAACAAAAATATGTGGAAGGTTCGTGAATCAGATCATGAAGCAATTCTTGCTATGCCAAGAATAGAGTTGATCCTTGTGGTTCATTGGATTAAAATTGTCAAAGGTATGTTCTTCATGAATTTAATTTGAATATTTACTTAAATAATTTTGTTTAAATTTTGTATGATTTAAAATTCTATTTAATTGCTTACTAACATGTTTATGTAGGTTAGTGGTGCCAAAAAAGCTTCCACCTTCACGTGGTTGGCACTATCAGTAGATAATTTATTATTCTCAAAGCCAAGTGAAGCTAAGAAAAATTAAATATTAGAAAGGAACAACAAATAAAAATTCTCATTTCACCACCTATATTGTATGAACCACCTATATTATTCAGGTGATTGGAAATGGACAACCTTACACTGAATCAATCTGAATGGAGATGGAGAAAACCAAGAGAGGATTTCATAGCCCTGAACAAGGAGGTAGCCTGAAAGCACGGGGAGCGTAGGGAAAAAAATGTCACCCCAACGTGTTGGCGTAGTTGGTTCGGTCCCACGAGATTTTGTTTGCAAAATACAACATCTGGCAGCCCTACACTAACTTAGAATGCACTATAGGACAACGAGAGAACTGATTAGAGATGGAGAAAACCATGAGATAATTTTTTAGAGGGCCCCAAAATGGAGATCTTGGTTCTAACAAGATGTCTCTAGGTGTCACGAGTCCGAGAAATCACCCATCAAGATATGACGTGTTTGGGCCTCGTGGCTCTTAGGAAACTACACCCAGCAGAGGAGGTAGCCCGAGAGCACGGGGAGCGTAGGAACCAAAATAATCCTCTAATAGTGTTCACCAAGACATTTATATGTGTTGGCGTAGTTGATTTATTCCCATGAGCTTCTGTTTGTAAACTACAACCTCCGCATCCCTACATTGACTCGTGATCGCACTATTTCTCGCGTTTACAAACAATAGGACAACGAGAGAACCAAATGGAGACAGAAAACCGTGATAGGATTTCATATAGATCCTTGACGTGGAGCTATTGATTATGATGACACGTCTTTAGGTTCCACGAAGTCTGAGAAATCACATGTCGAAGATATGGTGTGTTTGGGTCTTAGGGCTCTTAAGCGACAATGCCCAGATGGGGTAGCCCGAGAGCATAGGAAGCATAGGGAACAAAAATGAATCCTCTACTAGTGTTCACTAGGCCATTTGGATGTGTCGGCATAGTTGGTTTAGTCCCACGAGCTTCTCATTTGCAAACTACAACCTTTAGCCCTACACTCGACTCGACTCACACGATTTCTCGCATTTACAAACAATAGGATAGTGAGAGAACCAAATGGATACAGAGAAAACCATAAGATGATTTCATAGAGGGCCCCAACATGGAGCTATTAGTTTTGATGAGACATCTCTCGGGTGCCATGGAGTCTCGAGGAATCACATGTCGAAGATATGGCGTGTTTAGCCTCTTAAGGCTCTTAAGCTTTACACCCTGGATGAGGGTATCCCAAGAGTATGGGGAGTGTAGGGAATAAAAATGAAGCCTCCAATAGCATTAATCAGGCCATTTGGATGTGTTGACGTAGTTGGTTTAGTCCCATGATCTTCCGTTTGCAAATTACACCTCTTTGCAACCCTACACTAACTTAGACTACACTATTTCTCACATTTGCAAACAATAGGATAGCGAGAGAACTGGATAGAGATAGAGAAAACCGCAAGATATTTTTGTAGAGAGCCTTGACATGGAGCTCTCGGTTCGACAAGACATCTCTAGTGCCACGAGTCTCACAATTCACATGTTGAAGATATGGCGTGTTTGGGCCTCGGGGCTATTAAGTAACTACACTGATGCGGCAGGATAGCCCAGAGCACGGGGAGCGTAGGGAACAAAAAAATAAGCCTCCAATAGCATTCACCAAGCCACCCCAATGTGTTTGCATAGTTGGTTTGGTCCCACGAGCTTCCATTTGCAAACTACAGCCTTTGGTAGCCCTACACTAACTCAGACTGCACTATTTCTCACATTTACAAAAAATAAGACAACGTGAGAACCAGATGGAGACGGAGAAAACCAAGAGGATTTCATAGAGGGACTCAACATAGAACTCTCTATTTTGCAATACATCTCTAGGTGCCACGGAGTCTGAGAAATCACATGTCGAAGATATGGCATGTTTGGGCCTCAGGGCTCTTAAGTGACTACGCCTGGACGGGGTAGCCCAAGAGCACGGGGAGTGTAAAAACAAAAATAAAGCCTCCACTAGTGTTCACCAGGCCACCTTGATGTGTTTGTGTAGTTGGTTTTGTCCCATGAGCTTCTATTTGCATAATACAACATTTGGTAGCCCTACACTGACTTAGATTGCACTATTTCTCACATTTGCAAACAATAGGACAGCGAGAGAACCGGATGGAGATGGAGAAAACCGTGAGAGGATTTCGTAGAGGGATCCAACATGGAGCTCTTGGTTTTAATGACATGTCTCTAGGTGCCACAGAGTCTACGAAATCACTCGTCAAAGATATGGTGTGTTTGGGCCTTAGGGCTCTTAAGCGACTACAATCGAACGGAGTAGCCTAAGAGCATGAGGAGCATACGAAACCAAAAAAAAGCCTTCACTAATGTTCACCAGGCCATTTGGATGTGTTAGCGTAGTTGGTTTGGTCCCAAGAGCTTCCGTTTGCAAACTACAGCCTCTGGCATCCCTACACTGACTCAAACTGCATTATTTCTCGCATTTGCAAACAATTGGACAACGAGAGAACCGGATGGAAATGGAGAAGACCAAGAGAAGCTTCATAGAGGGTCTTGACATGGAGCTCTTAGTTTTGATGAGATGTCTCTAGGTACCACAAAGTCTGAGAAATCACATGTCGAAGATATGGCGTGTTTGGGCCTCAGGGCTCTTAAGTGACTACGCTGACTTAGATGTTGTACTACTATAAATAGAATCTCGTGGGACCAAACCAACTACATCAACATGTTGGAGTGGCCTGGTGAACACTACTAGAGCCTTTGTTTTGGTTCCTTATGCTCCCCATGCTCTTAGGCTACCTCGTCCGGGCATAGTCGCTTAAGAGCCCTGAGGCCCAAACATGCCATATCTTCGACATGTGATTTCTTGGACTTCGTGGCACCTAGAGACATCTTTTCAAAACAAATATCTCTATGTTAAGGCCCTATACAAAATCTTCTCATGTTTTTATCCATCTCCATCCGGTTCTCTCGCTGTCCTATTGTTTGCAAACGCGAGAAATAGTGCAGTCTGAAAGTCAGTATAGGGCTGCCAAAGGCTGTAGTTTGCAAATGGAAGCATGTGGGACAAAAAAAATATGCCAACATGTCAGTGGTGGCCTAGTGAATGCTAGTGGAGGATTTGTTTTTGTTCCCTAGGCTCCCCGTGCTCTCAGCTACCTCGTCCGAGCATAGTCACTTAAGAGCCTTCAGCCCAAACACGCCATATCTTCGATGGGTAATTTCTCGACTCCATGACACCTAGAGACATCTCATTAGAACAAAATATCCATGTTAAGGCCCTCTACGAAATCCTCTCGTAGTTTTCTCCATCTCCATATGGTTCTCTCGTTGTCCTATTGTTTGCAAACGTGAGAAATAGTGCAGTTTAAGTCAGTGTAGGGCTGCTTTAGAGGATGTAGTTTGCAAATGGAAGCTTGTGATTAAACCAACTATGTCAACATGTTCAAATGTCCCGTGAATGCTATGAGGCTTTTTTTTTTTTCCCTACGCTCCTCGTGCTCTCGCTATCCCGTCCGGCATAGTCGCTTAAGAGCCCTGAGGCCCAAGCATGCCATATCTTTGACATGTGATTTCTCAGACTCCGTGGCACCTAGAGATGTCTTGTCAGAACTAAGAGCTCCATGTCGAGGCCCTCTATGAAATAATCTCATGGTTTTATCTATCTCCATCTGGCTCTCTTGTTTTCCTATTATTTGTAAATGCTAGAAATAGTGCAGTCTAAATAAGTGTAGGGTCTGCTTTAGGTTGTAGTTTGCAAACGGAAGCTCATGGGACCAAACCAACTATTCCAACATGTCCAAATGGCCTAGTGAAACTATTGGAGGCTTTTTTTGTTCCCTACGCTCCTCGTGCTCTCGGGCTACCCCATCCAGGTGTAGTCACTTAAGATCCCTGAGGCCCAAACACGCCATATCTTTGACATGTGATTTCTCAGACTCCATGGCACCTAGAGACATATCGTTGGAAGTAAGAGCTCCATGTCAAAGCTATCTACGAAATCCTCTCACGTTATTTTCTCTCTCATCCATTTCTCTTGATGTCCTATTGTTTGCAAATGCGAGAAATAGTGCGATTGAGTCAATGTAGGGATGTCATAGGTTGTAGTTTGCAAATGGAAGCTTGTGGGAATGAAAAAACTATGCAAAACCTCTAAATGGCCTGTAAATGCTAGTGGAGGCTTCATTTTTGTTCCCTACATTTCCGTGCTCTCGGACTTCTCATTCGAGCGTAGTCACTTATGAGCCCCGAGGCCCAAACACATAATATCTTTGACATGTGATTTCTCGCAACTCCGTGTGGCACCTGACACATCTCGTTAGAGCCGAGAGCTCCACATCAGGCCCTTTACAAAATTATATCATGGTTTTATTCTTCTCCATCTAGTTCTCTCATTGTCCTATTGTTTGCAAACGTAAGAAATAGTGTACTTTGAGTCAAGTGTGTGATCGCCAAGGCTATAGTTTGCAAATAGAAGCTCATGAGACCAAACCAACTATGCCAACACATTGGGGTGGCTTGGTGAATGCTAGTGGAGGATTTTTCTTGGTTCCCTACACTCCACGTGCTCACGAGCTACCACGTCCTCACGTAGTCACTTAAGACCCCTGAGGCCCAAACACGCCATATCTTCGACATGTTATTTCTCAGACTCCATGGCACCTAGAGACATCTCATCAAAATTGAGAGCTCCATGTTGGGGCCCTATACAAAATCCTCTCATGGTTTTCTCCATCTCCATTTGGTTCTCTCGTTGTCCTATTGTTTGTAAACGCGAGAAATAGTGCAGTCTGAGTTAGTGTAGGGCTACCAAAGGCTATAGTTTGAAAATGGAAGCTCGTGGGACCAAACCAACTATGCCAACAAGTTGGGGTGGCTTGGAGAATGCTATTAGAGGCTTCAATTTTGTTCCCTATGCTCCCCATGCTCTCAGGCTACCCCGTCGGATGGAGTCGCTTAAGAGCCCTGAGGCCCAAACACGCCATATCTTCGACATGTAATTTCTTAGACTTCGTGGCACCTAGAGATGTCTTGTTAGAACCGAGAGCTCCATGTTGGGGCCCTCTACAAAATCCTCTCATGGTTTTCTCCATCTACATTTGGTTATCTCGTTGTCCTATTGTTTGTAAATGCGAGAAATAATGCAGTTTGAGTCAATGTAGGGATGTATTTTGCAAACAGAAGCTCGTGGGACCAAACCAACTACGCCAACATGTCCAAATGGCCTGGTGAACACTATTGGAGGATTTTTTTTATTCCCTATGCTCCCCATGCTCTCGAGCTACCCCATTTGGGCGTAGTCACTTAAGAGCCCTGAGGCCCAAACACGCCATATCTTCGACGGGTGATTTCTCGGACTCCATGGCACCTAGAGATGTCTCGTCAAAACCGAGAGCACTTGGGGCCCTCTACAAAATCCTCTCATGTTTTTATCTATCTCCATCCCATTCTCTCACTGTCCTATTGTTTGTAAACACAAGAATTAGTGATGTCTCGAGTCGCAGTAGGGCTACCTCGTTAGGGCGTAGTCACTTAAGAGCCATGAATGACTTGATTGGATTAATAATGAATTTTATATGGGTATGTCTAAGAACACATGGGAGTTATCAACCACCTACTAAATATTTATTTTTAGTTCGGATGGGAGTCACTGGTCTACGCTTAGTGACCTTCCATTCATTGATAATTTATGTTATGATAAACCCATGGATGCTTTAAAAAGTGCCTTAAAAAGGATATGGCTAGTCATCAAGCCTAGTGAAAAGGTGTGATGTGATTTCTGAATAACTTGAAATGCCTACAGATTTATAGGTAGTAATAGGAATTGGACAGATTAGACAATCAAGAATCATTGAGTGTCCGAATTAGGATGTCATTACATCCGGAGACATTCTCAAGCCATTGGAGTAATGTATATGGAGAGACATTCTCAAAATATCAATAGATAAAAGGCATCAAATTATGATGACTGCCGTCGGTGTTTTAATAGTGGAGAAGACTACAAAGCATAGAAGAATGTAGTAAGTGCATGATAAGATAGGAACCAGTACAAAGAGACCATGAGCAAGAAGAAGCACAAGTAAGGTAAATACACATATACACATTGATAAATTGAATGAATAATTACTCTAATTAGGTAACTCTTTATATACATACATTATATAAATATTAATTTCCAAAGTTTGATGCATATTATACATTGAAAATGCTAGTACATGTACATCACCAATAAATGAAATAATAATCCATAATGTCTTAAATATTGTCAAGTGCACATCATATTAGATTCATGCGAAAATAATCTCAGAAATGTAAGGTCTCATACAAAATTATCAAGTTCCAAATAGTATTTTAATGTGCATAATAAATACAAAAATTCCCAAATAGGTCATATACCATCAAGTTCAAATGTCATATAGGCTTACATACAATGCCATGCACGTAGGCATAAAAAACAATTTCATGTAAGACATCTATATTTCCTACTCATCAAAATCTATCCCTCTCTTAGCCTTACTCGAAGAAGGACCTCCTTAGGTGAAGATGGATATCCATGAGATGAATTTGGCTCACTCGAGCCCATGATTTGATTCCTCTTCACTTTGAATACTTGCATAGATGATCCCGTAAATGCAAACAATGTTTTTTTGTCAAAACTTAATTTATATATGTTTTCAACATGTATTTAAGACAATGCTAGAATGAAAGTATTTACATAAATACAAAAAATTACATCAAGTTTTTGATCACACCAAATTTGTATCTCACACTCGATGAGTCATTAGAGCTCTTGCAGTATGAACGAGGGTATGAAGATGATGAGATGGAGGATTTCGTGCCCTCGAAGTCAAAATGGAGGGAGTTAAAGTTCCCTACATACACATAAGATCAAAAAATCTAACATCAGAATTAGCGAAAATAGAGCTAAGTACATGTATCTATATAATGACAATATTTAAACTAATTTTATTAATATAGAACTATTGTTTTTACCCCGCCATGCCTATGAATCAAATGAATAGGGTTTCGCCTATCTCGAGTAACTCCCGCATACACACAATGAAGGACATTATTAACATATTTTAATAATTTTACAATGAAATTCATTACTAACATGTAATTTAACATAATATGAATTACACGATAAATTTAACAAAATTTACGTGTTGTTTGAATACCTCAATGAATTGCTACATAGATGAAATCACAAATGAAACACCTTTATCTACTTGTTGCAAAGATGGTGGGGTGTCTAGTGAAGTCAAAATCTTTATCAAACATGTATATCAATTGAGTTAGACGGGCATACAAGAACATACATATATTTGACTTCAAATCCAATATATAAATACATGCAAATATATGTGTGTGTGTGTGTGTGTATGTGAAAATTTTACATAATTAACATTATAAATTACCTCTTTGAATGTATGTGTATGCATTGTGCTCACTGCCTATGGTTGGGATGAAGATGCACCTCCTACTCACTATAATATCAATGCATGTACATGTACAAATATATATTTTAAAAATTTAACATATATAAGTAAATTAGGTACTCTAAAAAATTTGTAACACACATAAAAAAACATAACAAATTTACTCGCAAAGGTGACACCGATGAATGTAATCCAAATATATCACTCAAAAGGACATCTTACATCATGACATTATCAAGTTCATCCCTAGCACTAGATGTGTAAAATTAGTACGCATGAAATTATCATCCTCCTCGAGCCCCAAACATATGCTACCACATGACGAGCAAAAATGTGGCCTCATGCTAGTACTCCCTGAAGGAATACTTTGTGTACCTCCATGAGCATCTGGCTTAGAAATCTCCCTCATATGTCAAACAATGGTAACACATAGCCCCTCAAGCACGTGGAGTGTATCAATCTCTACTATCTCCTTCACTGCTTGAGGGACAATCTCAGGGTGAGGGGGCTTCTATGTGGGGAATCTACCCTACTGAATAGGTGCATGTTGTGCACCTAGTCTATCCTATACAAATCCTTTTCCTCGGCCCCGAAATCCCATAAATTAAAATAATTTGGGATATGATTTAGGATAAACTCACAATAGAGTTTCCTCAAAACTATAGTAGCACCTCGTTGTTATTACAAGGTGGAAAATTCAAACACCATCCACCATCGATCCCAAAACTTATTTCTAATCAAATTATTATTTCACCAATGGATAGGAAATCGTTTACATGTCAACTAACAAGAAGATTAGTGTGGGGGTCCGTGAATAAGGTACATATGAGCTATTTTAAAATTTATTTTTTCTTTACATCCACATATGAAAATTTGTTAGAATAACAAACCCTACAACCCTTTTTATAAGTTGTCTAATGATCAATTTTCCCATTTACCATGTCAATTTGAATAAGTAATGCCTCCAATGTGTTTGCAAGAGAGGCGCGGTGGGGGTTTTTAGATTGTGCATCCCTCATTGTTTTGATTAAATCCTTAATTTCAATTTTGTTTTCAACTATTTGGGTTCTTAAATATCCTTGACTACTCGAGGGATGTTGAGCAATTGTGGGAGTTTGAGAGGGATGTCGGGAATAATAGGGTTTGGTTGTGGTTGATTCCCTCGACCTCTAACCGTAAATAATAAAAATATGTCTCAATTCAAATTTTAATCAATAATTATCATATTTCAATGTAATTTTGAGAAAAAAATGTGCTTAACTCTTCTCCGAGGTGCCATCGTCAATTCGATCTTCCTTGATCCAAAAAATGATCCTTTGAGCTTGAGATCTAACTGAATGGAAAACATGAGGGCACGAACAAGCTCTGAAACTCACGTTTGAGGGAGGAAAAATGATAGAGGCTCGGGCCTTTTTTTTGTTTATACTCAACATAACATGTACGTGTTATGTAACCCATACCCGTTATGATCTCGGTGATTCCTAGCCAAACAAACTAAAATGTGAGCACATTTTTATTTTTCTCACATCCTTGTCCACTTTTTGGCCCCCCAATTTTGTGCACTTACCCTATGGAGAAACAAATTATTCCTCAAAATGAAACATGATAAGAGGTTATGACAGCCTCAAAACAACTTCCATTGGGACTATTGTGCTTCTAGCTACCCTTGGTCCAAAGACGGTGTTAACCAAGATTTATATTCTAGATCAGGAAACCAACTATAATATGATTATTAGTCGACCTTTGATCCATCGAATGAAGGTAATCCCTTCCACACTTTTCTAGGAATTTAAATTCTTACATATGGGGAAATTCTTAATTAATAAGGGTGACCCAAAGCCTTTTTACATCCATTTATCCAACTTAAAGAAGAAACTCAATGTTCACTCTGAGTTTGAAATCCTAACCAATCAATTGAACAAACCCAAGGATTCAACACCAGTGTCCAAATTGATTCCTACTGATAGAATTAGAAGCACCCAAGGTGATCAAAGGGGTTATTATGAGTGAAAACAATGTACTATAGTTTAAATGGTGTTGATGAAGACCATGACCAAGATCATGCAATTGTTGGAAAATGACCTACCAATCTTCCTTTCATTTGACTCCATGGGTATGGGGGGCTCTCGGACTCACCTCTCTTTTGGCTAGTGGCTACAAAGAGATTTACATGGTCGAGGTCTTAGAGGTAAAATAAGAAGGATCCAAGGATAATAAAACATATATATTCCCTACAAACTGCTAAACACTCAATTATGATGGTGTAAAATGTTGTTTCGGTGTTAAGCAGGCGTGATTCTAACTTCCCCCAAAGGGAAGGTCATTCCCTTCACCTTTAAGCTTAATTTTGAGTACACAAACAATGGTGCCAAATATGAGGATCTTATTCTTGGCCTTATCATAGCTAAGAGGATGGGTGTTTACAACATTAGGGTTCTAGGTGATTCCCAACTTGTCACCAATCAAGTCTTAGAATTTTATGATATTAGAGAGGATCATCTAAAACTTTATAAGACCTTCATGATTGACCTTAGCAAAGGTTTTGATTGCATCTCTATTGAGGCTATCTCATTTGAGAAAAACCTATTAGTTGATTATATAACTACTTCCTCTTCTCACTTTTGTCCAAGAGAATATTTGAAAGAAACTGAGTTCACTATTTCGGTCATACCTGAACCTCTAGTGCAAAGAATGCTAACTAATCCAATTTTGCCATATTTTAAGGCTAAAATGAGCCTGCCACTTTAGACTATGCATAAAATGATGAGGCTATCCTAGGATACATCCATGCATACACTAATCTTCATCCCGTACATCACAAGAGAGGCTTCGCTCTTATACCTCACTCTTCCTTCTATTTTTGAGTTCATACGATGGACCTTTCCACATAAAGAGTACTTGAGGTATATGAAATAGAGGAGGAGGAACTAGACTTACCTCCATCCCCACCTGAGTTTGAAGAGGGTAACACCTCTTTAATCAAAGGGACCATAGATATAAACATTAGGATAGAGGAAGATCCTAAAATCTTGAAACTTGGTTCTTCCTTAACTCTAGAAGAGGTGGAAGCCCATACAAAGATACTCAAGGAACACTCAAAATCCTTTACTTTCAATTACAAGGAGATGATAGGAATTTCTCCCCATGTTGTGGTGCATAACTTGGTAACCAAGCCAGACGCTAAGCCCATAAAGAAAAAATCAAGACCTATGAAGCCAAAGGTAGCTTTGATGGTCAAAGAGGAGGTTATGAAGCTCCTACATGTGGGATTCATTAAATTGGTAGACTACTCAATGTGGGTTTCAAACATAGTCCTGTTCTTAAAAATAATGGGAAAATTCACATATGCATTGATTTTAGGGACATAAACAAGGCGTGTCTTAAAGATGATTTTTTGTTGCCTTCCATTGACATCATTGTAGATGCAATAGTTGGATATGAGTTTTTGTCACTTATGGATATTTTTTCAAGTTATAACCAAATTAGGATCTCTGAGGATGATCAAGAAAAGACTACTTTTACCACTCCTTGGTGAAATTTTTGCTATGTGGTCATGTTGTTTGACTCGAGAAATGTTAGAGTTACCTATCAATGAGTAATGACCTACATGTTCCATGATATTATTCATAAGATTGTGGAATCTTATGTTGATGATCTTCTAGCTAAATCTAAGAATTACTACTATCACCCTTAGGTACTTCGTGTGAACCTATCTTATCTCATCTAATACATAGTAACGTTAAATCCAAAAAGTGCGTATTTGGAGTGATGTGAGGGAAGTTGCTAGGATACATTATCTCTTCATTAGGTCCTTTCTCCGCTCACACAAGTTAGGCATTAGGTCCTTTCTTAGTAATCTCGGAACAATCCGTAGGTTCATTCCCAATTTAACCTATGTCATTCATCTAATTAACAATTTTTTAAAGAAGGATTATTATAGGATTGGACAACTGAGTATCACAAGGTATTCGAACCTATAAAATGTTTCCCCATGTATCTACCCACACTCATGCTGCCAAAATTGGATTGTCCTCTAATTATGTACTCTCAAGCTACCGATGTCTCACTAGCTTGCATGTTGGCACAGGAAGATGATGATAAATGTGAACGTGTTGTTTATTTCATTAGTCATACCTTACTAGACTATGAGACATGTTATACATAGGAAAAAAATGAATTCTTGGCCATAGTTTTTGTGAAAAAATGTTAAGGCATTATATGATTAACCAAGAAACACGAGTGATTGTTAAGTCGACCAGCTATAAACATTTCTAACTCAAGGTTCCTTGTCAAAGAAGGTTTGTCACTTTATGACCTTAATGGGTGAATTTGAATTAACCTTCATCAACCAAAATTTTGTCAAGGGATAGATCATTTCTAATTGGTTAGTAGACAACCCAATAGATTATGGATATCTAGTAGACTTGAATTTCCCCAATGAGTGCATGTTTTATATAGAGACCAAGCCTCCCATTTCCTTGTGTCCATGGTACTTAGATATTGTTAATTTCATTGTGGACCATTCATACCTTGAGGGAGAAACCTCACAACAGAGATGATGGATATGCATCATAACCCAAAAATATTTTATTGTGGAAGAATTTTTATATTACAGAGCCTTTGATGGAATGTTGTTGAGGTGTGTTGATGAAGAAGAATCAAATAATATCCTCTTTAGAGCCCACATCAGATTCTATGGGGTTCACTTCGAGAGGACATGTTATTGTATGGAAAATACATTAAATGTGTTACTTTTGGTCCACCTTAGAGCATGACACTGGATTGCATGTGCATGTGTCATGAATGCCAAGAATTATCTCATGAGATACACATCACATCTCAAGATCTACAACCAATAGTGACACCTTTTCCCTTTTCTACTTGGGGTTTATATTTGATAGGGAATTTTTCTCCCTCATCAATAGAAGGCCATAACTTCATCATTATGGCCATGGAGTATTTCAAAAAGTGGGTGGAGGCACCACCTATCACTACCATACTTCGTTCTATGATCACTAAGTTTATATTGAACAATATCATTTATAGGTACAGGGTCCCAAAGGTCATTATCTCAGATAATGACACATCTTTAAAAAATGAAGAGGTGCACGAGTTGTGCTCATAATTTAAAATCTCAACACACACGACCTATTTATACTACCATAAGGACAATGGATAGGATGAAGCTATAAACAAGACATTAAAATCCATTCTCCTGAAAATATTCAAGGAGAATAAACGAGACCGCACTTAAATATTTTTCTAGTATTTTTGGCCTACAAAAATTCCAAAGAAGAATGCCTACAAGGGTAACCCTTATTCTTTGGCCTTCAGATCTTAAGTGCATTTACCTTTAGAATTTGAGTTGCCTAGCCTCCACATATCTTTTCAAGTCATTTTAGAGTAGGATGCATATCAAGAGGAACAAATACCTCAATTGGAATCCTCGATGAAGCTCAGTATTTATGTCAGTAGTGACACAACATTTATGTTAATATGATGTCCTGTCAATACAATAAGAAGGTTTATGAATGTGAAATATGCGTAGGTGATCTAGTGTTAATACTAGATATCTAGATAGATAAGAAAACTGATGAAGGAAGGATATTCAAACCTAAATGGTTGGGTCCATATCAAGTCATGGAGGACTACAAGAATGGCACATATCTCTTTTGTAAATTAGAGGGTGAGGAATTTAGTGAATTTATCAATTCACTTCATCTAAAATGCTACTACACATGATCCATCTACATTTCCACATGTACATTATTGCATCCATATTGCATTTCATTTTCTAGATCATATTGTAAAATTGTAGTCAAGAAACTTATTTTTCAAACAACTTCCAAAACTTCTAAACATTGGAAAAAACACTAAATCACACTTCTTCAAATATCCACCACATTATCATCAATAGTTCTAATGACTTCATCAAAATTCTAATACTTATAAGGAATGGATTTATTTAAATTCTTATGTTGTCACTAAACTTTTAGCTAAGAATCTTACTAGGGATTCCTTGGACTAGTATCACACTTTACCCCCTAACTCCATAGTGGAGCTAGAATATCTAGTAATAACCCTAGTTAATGAGTTTTAATATCATGATTTACCTAAAAATAACATCAATGCTTTCATTAATTGTTAACAACATGAAAATTAATCTACTCTTATCAAACATTGGAAAACCCTATCTACTAAATTATAACATAATATGTTGAACAATAGCTTATTCCAACTCTTCCTTCGAGCCCTAGAACCTCGCCTTCAATACAAGGTTAGGTCTTTTTATTCTACTTCTCTAGATGAATCTTTTGAACAAGTTAAATGAAAATATTATCTCATGAGGGAATTCGAGAAGGATCTTCCTAAGAATCAAGAAACTTAACAAATACAAATCATCCAAAAGGGTAAAAATGAATGCCATAGATGACCGGGTTTCGATTCACCGCCTTTTATGGCTTCTTCAAATAGGAATGTCTTTAATATTGATCAAAAATCTAATAATAGTAAGAACCAACCTACTTATTATCATCCATTGACCAAATAAGAGGTGAGATGATCCATACCTAAAACATTTGGTCATTTATTTTATCCTTCTTTACCTATCCCTCAATGGCATGATGAGAATAAGTTTTGTTGGTGGCATGCCAATTGGGGCCATTCTCATGAAAATTATCGTTCCCTTCTCATGACTTCCATCACATTACTTAGTCCCTCAATTTGACCATGATGCCATCACTAGTGATTTTTTTACCAAAGCATTCAAATCTCGTGATACTCAAAAGAAAAAGGATCACTACAATGCTATCAACCAAGCCAATGAAGAACTTAAAGTCTTCTATGATCCTATGCCTGATCACAATTCATGCAAAATATCTTAGAAACCAGAAAATGCCACAACAAAAATGGTTGATCTTAATTATTCTCCTGAGAAAATAATTCCCATAAATGATGTGAACCATGTTATGTCATATACGTAACTCCGAATACCCTCCATCATTTTGGAATCAAACTCACTGAGTCATTTACACTTGTGTTTCTCTAAATCATACTTTGAAAGATAAAATTTCATCTTATACTGACCACATTGACCCCTCGTGACAAAAATTCTACATGGTTAAAGGCATTGGGTACTATTTTTCCAATCACATATGCCTTCGGCTAGGCCAATTGTGTCGGCATAAAAAAGGATAATTTATCACTTATATTTAATAGGCCCCCTCCTTATGAACCTATTTTTGAGGACCCTCAACACTCTCATCATGTTTCTCAATCTAGCCATGACAAGTGGGATCCTTTGGAAGCATTGTCTCAAATTCCTAGTCCATTCCCTTTTTAGAACTCATGCGCACGTCACCTCACCATCATGAGCATCTTATGACTACGTTGTTTGACATGAACATACCTTTCCCTCCTACTTTGGGGAAGTCTCCTATATTTCATGGTTCAGAAGAAAGCATCTACCATCAATGTGAGGAACTTTCCATTTGCTGCAGTTATACCACTGATGTTCAAGCTTGCATCTATTTCCCCATAGCTGCTTTATGATTATCGATGAGCTATTTCTTTGGGTAGAAGATTCTCCACTTTTTACCTCTGTGTAAATTTGTTAAAAATAGTTATTCATGCCCTCATTGATGAAGGTGTTGGAACTTATGTGGCCTCTTTAGACTTCATCAAATCCCTTGGTTACTCAATCGACAACCTCAAAACCATATGTACTACTTTTCAGGGGTATGATCATTGGAAGATGCCTCCCATGGGTTGCATTTGGCTACCTATCACTATTCCTCCTAGGACTATATGTGTGAAATTCATGGTCTTTAACTTCCCCCTATCTTATAATATCCTCTTAGGTCGACCTTGGACCCACCATATGTGTGTGGTTGCCTCTTTTGCATACCAATGTGTCAAGTTTGCACATCAAGCAACTATCTATAAAATTGAAGGTGATCCTAATCCCTCAAGTTATGACACTCTACAATAAAAGGGGAATTATGTATTACCAACCAATCAAGAACTATCTCCTATCCAATTCTATAAATATCAATACTTTAAATATCCTTTTGAGTCTCTTCATGGAAATACGAGTTATCCGAATTGATCGGCGTATGCCTCTCAATCTCTTTTATTCTAATGATGACTATTTTGATGAGATTACTGTTATGACTAACACTTCTAATCTACATGACCTTGTCATATCCCAACTTCAACCTAACTTTTCTAATCATAAAAAGGATCCATCTATCCCGTCAGAATTTCATGTGCACCTCAACCTCCACTTAGAAAAAAATTCAACTCAAAACCATAGTTGATTCTTGCATAATAGACATCACTACTCCCGACTACATGACCGTTATGCTTTGGAAAATCCCCATTTGTGCATTTATGATGAAATTCAAGAGAGAGAAGTATTACATTACCAAAGAATCCTCCAAATCAAACTCACTCATTATGTGAATATTATTATGTATAAGAAGACTCTTTGCACTCGGTTGAACCTCTTCCTAGTAGACTAGTTCTTGAGCCTAAAAAAATCCATTGTTCTCACCCTCTCCGCACTCCACCATTAGTTCATGTGGTTTACCTCCTCACATTGGTGAAGGGGAGAATGTACCAAACTTTTACTATGAATTTGATGATATCATATATGAAGAAGTGCCAAATGTAACAACATCATCCATGCTAACGCATAATAGTCATTCACATCCTCTCTTACCTCGCACTCTCATGGCTCCTCAACCTTATATAGTAGAGCCATATTTTACATGGTGTGAGTATTTGGGGCATGATGTATTTTCTTATAGAGATTATGGACGACACATGAAAAATTTTGAAGTTAAGGTTAGGAGAGATAAATCTCTCGAAGGCTACATGTCATTCTTCCTCGGCTCCATTATATTGTTCACACCATGTCTATTTCTTGTATACTTACATTGACTATTGCTTCATGAATAGTAGGCACCTGGTTCTTGAGTCCTCTTTGTGTAGAGATGACTCCTCTTAGATCTTCTCACCTTCCCCTACACTATCTAGACCACAACCTACATATGGGCATCCACCTCTCCCTAATCCTCATCCCACCCTTAACGACATTTTGGCGTGGCATCCTCTCTCACCGGAGGACCAAATAGATGAAACTTTGTTTACCACAAGGTTTCATGTCCATTGATAGGTAGCTATTTTGTAACATACTATTGAGGACCTCATGAATCATGCCTAAAGTCATCACCAATACTCTAAAATCATTTTCCCCTCGTGGCTAAGCATCTCCTTTAGAAACACCTTGATTTCATCTTTTTCCCGAGCTCTCACCTTATATTAGGGCTCTCGCCCCCTTGGTTTTTGCGTACACCTACAATAATCCTTTCCTTTCTTGGGATCTTACTTCGCCCAACTTGGGTTTATCATCACCTTTATTTTGTCTTGACATCTCCTACTATTGGAATGTCGTGGTCTTGATTCCACCTATCTTGGCTCTTATTTTCACCGACCTTTTCCTAAATATCATTATCATTCTTCCTAAGTATCATGAGTATTACCACATATATGCATGAGAAAATAAAAGAAAGTGATAATTAAATCATTTATATCAGTAACACCAACATTATCAAAATAATTGTGTGTGTGTGTGTGTATATTATAGTATGTTTTTCTTACTCAAAGCCTAGATGAGCTAGAGCATCACTCGGATAGATCTCGAGTACTCACCCAAAGCATACAAAGGTACTTGGTCCCTCTTTTATACCAGCTTTGTTAATATGTAAGCATGATCATACATGTTTTCCATATCCATAGCAAATAATTAAAGGTAAAACATAACACGGATCATCACATAAACATAGTGCATAATGAATCAAATAAGGATCAAGATCATATACACCATATAATAACCAGTAACAAAGATATAAAAAATCAATATCCATCCAAAAATATCCATCATATTAATTCATAGAAAAACCCATAGTTGAATACATTATGATTACCATCACAAGTCATGCATGCTCATATACCAACAACATAACTCTAATACATCTGTCTCTTTTCAAAACCATTCAAATCAATACATATATATAGGGGTTGTGGAATTTCCCTTCATTACCCATATACTCCCAAAATAGATTGCATGATCAAAATATCCATGGGCTGCTTACAAAGGTAACTAAGTAAGCATGCAATCTTTTCCTAATAATAGACTATCTATTAATAACACTAAATTTGCATCATATTATTAGCTCAACTTTGCATGACACTTCAGCTTCCTCTTGTTCCCAAAATATCTTGGTGTATCCTTCAAGTCATATATATTTATCTAATGTGTTCTCATCACTTAATGTCTATTTTTATCTCATAGTATGTAAAAATAATCATTCCTAAATGCTATCTTCCTAGGAACAAATCCGTGGGGCACAAATTTGTCAAACTTCCATGCCTCCTTCCTTCGCACCACTATCAAACATGCTCTTGATACTTATGTATATAAATTCTAGTCAAAATTACCCCATAAATGGGTAATCATACCTTGTTTCTCTAAAGAATAAAGAATGAATTACAACAAAAAATCTATAGAAAATAATGAAAAAATAATTAAATAACTCGTCAACGATGATGATGCTAGTCTTTTTAGGTATCAACAACTCAGGGTACTCATTCTTGATGTATTTTTCTAACTCCTCCCAATCACTGAGTCCCTTCTTTTATTTCTTAGGGATGCCACCAAGAACATCATCCATTTCATCTAAAGTCATGTCTTTTCCCTTATTCTTCAACACCTTGAACACATTTGCCAATCTTGACACCATGCCATCCATAACATCCATATGTCGCACCATTAACTTTCCCAATTATTTGATCCTATCATCATGAGGGTCTTTGAGAACCTTAAGCGAATCGTGCTTCTCTACTAGTAATGTCAGCCTCTCCTCACACCCTAAAGTATCATTATTTTTCACCACAAGGACTACATTCTCCTCTTCCAAGGTCCTTGTTTTAATGATTTTCTCAAATATTCACACATTTTAAATGCCAAATTTTATAGTTTTAATTTATCCCTTAAAATTATTGAGTATGGAATCATACTCAACTATCTAGCATGTAATCTATTTCTTACCCCTTTACATTTATACTACAACATCTTTTGTTTCCTCACATCTAATTCCTCCTAACTTGACACCTGCTACAATGTTTCCTCATCCAATATCAAATGAACTAACGTGCGAAAGTAATGTAATATGGATGGGAATATCTCAAAAACATTTTCTTCATATTTTGTTCTTGCCCACAAAATTTCATCACAATTTTCTCTTCCATATCCAAAATTACACGTGCCTTTTCCTTAGCTCTCTCTCTTTTTCATCTATCAAGTGTTGAGTTTCCTCCTCTTTATCATTTGTATCCTCTAACAGGGTAGAATTGTAGCCTCTTTATCTATATTCTTATGTGTAACCTCTGTAGATATCTTTTATAAAGAATTATTTTCTTGTTCATCAAATAACCGATTCAACTTGATAGTCACATATCTAGACTGTAGAGGCTTCTTCATCCTTCTCGATGTGCATGACTCCTCACACATGTCAAACACATTAGCATCCATGTGATTCTACATACTCCATGATAATTTCTTTATAGTGTAAGTGTTTTCCATTTCGGATCATCATCTCCCATACATACAATTTCTCCTTTACGATGGTGCTTTAGAACCTGACACTACTTATATGTATTTGACATTCATCAAAGTGACATGTATACTTGGTGAAATTTTTCCCAGGATAATTTTTTCCATAGGATACTCCCATACCTTCTTCTTTAGCCCATCCAAAGCACACCAATTTCACTAAACACAATTAACAACAAGATGGCACCTAAGTTACCTTCTCACCTTTATCTTCTTAGACGTGTGCTGTGTCACCAAGTGTTAGGAAATAAGGGATAAAATATGTGGAATAATACCTCACAAGAATCACTGTAATAGTAGAAAATAATATGCGAAAAATGTTACGATCTTAAATAAAAGTGTAGAATAAAATAACACAATAAAAAGAGATAGTATTTAACATGGTTCACCCAATTTGGGCTACGTCCACTAAGAATCACTTGCTCATATTTTATTACAAGCCACTACTCTCTCAATATAATACCCAGATCTATTTGGAGCTATGCTTAAAATTCTATAGAATTCACACCCGAATTCAAAACACATAAGTAATGTTACATTATCCCTACCATATGCACAAAACCATATAAATAGACAACTGCTTAAACAATTTTACAAAACCGTGAGTATCACAACCATGGGCCAAAATGTCCCATAAACCTATGGGTCAAAAATCCCACCCATATGAGAAAACACATTTTTTGAACCCTGCTATCGGGGGCTGCCCCCTAACCCCCACTGGCTCCGGCCTGCCCCCCCACCCTAGCAAGACAACTATGGAAAGTGTACAATACTCTTAGTGTATAGTCTTCAACACTTTCTCACATGAAAATAGGCTCCACAACCTAACACCAAGCTCTTAGAAATGTACCCTACAATGTTGTAGTTTTTCTTGTTCACCATTGTATGCGCTATGTTTATCCAACGCTTGTTTACTTCCTTTCACCTCTTTGAGGTGCCCAACTTATGATTGACTAGATGCACCATTGTCACGATGGCTAAGACTTCTATGTTCTCAACATTAAAATCATGATCCCCTTATGATACTTGAAGGTAGTAGCCACTGCTTATACTACATCATCATCTGAAAAATCACCTATAATCTCTACGCCCGAGTTGCGTAAACCTATAAATTTTCTAATCAATTTCATTCTAATCCTTATTCTTATCGTAATAAAGGAAAAGAATTATTTGTGCATGCAAAACATAAGCCATTGGTAGATATTTTCAAGCTTAACAAAGTATAACAACTAATATAACTTAATAACTCCAACAATATCTAGTAGCTTGTAAAAATGAATTGTCCATAAGACTCTTTCCATCTACGTTCTCTTATTTTTTTCAAAATGGTATCTGCATTAAAATCCTTCAGGGTTTTCTCATTCTTGTGATTAAAATCAGTGATCTTGCATTTAGTTCGTTGAGATGTCCATGGCCTCCCTTTAATTACTTCTTTTAGTACCGCATCCCAAAAAGCACTCATGTGGTGCTTCCTCGGCCTCCCTCTCAATGGTCGTAGCTCTCCTTGGTGTCATTGCTCTTCTTAATTAATAGATGCACTATGAAAATTGTAACCTTTCTACTACCTTACCCTTGCACACCCCAAAATCAACTAGTCCCTTTGATTTACCTTTCTCTAGTGTACCTTAGCCACAAGTATGCCTCCATAAAACCCTAATTATGTGAACATTTCTTCCTCACCCAATTGATAATCTCAAATAGACATATACGAGGAGCTCTATCAATGTCATTGTTGTACCCTTAATCATATATCTTACATTGGATATATATAGCCAACTTGTGGCTATCATAACTTTTTATCATTATGTATCTCTTTCATATATGTTATATTATCATTAGTGGGCTAGCCTTGGTGTTGGCCATAACATAGGAATAATATATATAGGGGTTAGTTGGTAGTAGTTGATCATCATATTGAGCATTTGAGTCTTATTGTTTGGTTTGGAGGTTGCCCCCTCGAAGTGGCTAAGCTATTCTACTTGCATATTGAGATCATTTATCTGAAATATTATGTTCATTGGTGTTATATTGTTGCTAATAATCATATTTATACAAGTAATTCCATTACAAGTGGTATCAGAGCTTGAACTCGGCTAGTCTTTGCATCAAACCCTAATTGTGAAGGTTCAACCATATCTAAAAATTAGTATCGAATTTTCCTATAATTTGTTTGTGGCATGGTGAAGTTAGTCAAGTAATATCCTCTCCAAATTTTAAATTTTTTTGACTTGGCTTGCAAAATTTATAGTGATTTTATGTTTTTTCATAATTCGGCTACCTAGGTGCAATTTCTAAAATTTTCAAATTTATTTACATTTCTAGAAAGAGGATTAAAAATTATTTTTAGTTCATTTTTTGAGTTTTTTAAAATTTTATCGAATTCCTATTCAAATTTCAAACCCTAAATTTTGACCTTGATCCCTAAATCCTACCATTTTGCAGGCATCATGGCTAGGCCTTTGATAAGAGGAAAAATAATCCCATCACTCTAGGTAAAATCCCTGACAAGGATGAGATAATAGTTGAGGAGTTAGAGTCAGAAGGGGTATCTATAGAGTGCTCGGGGTTAGTGTTTACTTCAATGACCATAAGGTCAGCTATCTTAAGTTATACTTGTGAAACCTTGAGGGTAGAGTGGCTAACAAAGAATATGTAAAAAGATTGGACAAATATTGGAGGATTCATTCACCAATTTAGTTACAATATAATGGGTCATAATATCCTTCCTAATCAGCCACAAATCAGTCATACTCATATTAACTAGGGTGGATCTTCAGGTCAAAGTAATAGATAAACTAGCTAGGGTGGATCTCAGTAAGCATGACGAATCTAAATACAAACACTTTTAGGCCCATAACATGATTCCAAAAGTGGAAATGCATAATTTTGATGGAAAGGATCCACTCAATTGGATTAACTAGATGGATAATTTCTTTGATCTTCATCATATTCCATTGGGAAATTTTTTTACCATAACATCTTTGTACCTCAAACCTAACCAATTCATTCGGTATCGATGGGTATGTGCTCAAAGGAAAATATTGGCCTCAATGTTACATGGACAATATTCACCAAATATTTGCAATTACACTATAGTTCTAGTGTGTCAGATAATTATTTTAGTCAATTAGCAAAGCTAAGACAAACAAGAATAGTCAAAGATTACATCCATCAATTCCAAAACCTTTCCTTATGGGTGGAAAATATTCCTAAAGAGAATCTAAATGACTTATTTATTGGGGGTCTTAAATAACACATTGAGACTAAGGTGCGTATGTTTAATCCTCATAAGGTTTCAAATTCTATGATCATGGCACATAGGGAAGAGGAAAAATTTATTTCTAATAGGAAACAAATTTTTAGTAATATCGAGATCATAGTACCTTTCCATCATCATTCCCTTGGCTAGATAGACTGATACCTCAAAAAATTGAAGAAAAGAGAGCTAAAGGGTTATGTTTTAATTGTCACAAAAAAATTAGACCAGGACATAAGTGCACTAAAATAAGTTTTTCTACATTGAGGGGCCTAATGAAGAAGAATAAAATGAAGAAGACAAAGACATAGAGAAAGAGGAGGAATTAGGATATCCCCACCAACAATATCATGTCATGCAATTTCGGTATTAGCACTCCCCAAACTCTCAAAGTAGTTGGATTCTTAAAAAATATAAAGGGTAATATTGTTGATTGATTCAAGAAGTACTCACAACTTCATCAATCATAAGTTGGTGGTATGCTTGAACTAATTTATTTATCCATCTCCAGAATGTCAAGTCATGATTGATGATGGGAAAACTATTAGTTGTTTAGGAAAATTCCATAACATTAATCTCACCATGGGAGATTACTTGCTAACTAGCAATGTGTATGTCATTACCATGGGAGGAGTAGACATTGTGTTAGGATTTCAATGGCTTACCACCTTAGGAACAATTGAAATGAATTTATAAGAGTTGTTCATGTGATTCCAATCATAAAGGGGGATTTTAAACTAAAAGGATTAAGAGAAAAGTCCGCATGGATGGTAATTTCTCATCAGATGAAAAATTTCTTAGAAAATTACTAAGGGGTTTGTGGCACAACTATTTTCATTGGAAGCACATCATTCAAATACATTTATACCCATAGATATGTAAGCAAATATAGATGAGCACCTAGTGGTGTTTGGAGAAATGCCAAAGGGTTTACCCCCAAAAAGAGACCATGACCATGCCATCCAGCTAGTACCAGGGAGTCAACCACCCAACATCAGACCTTACAAGTACCCCTATATGCAAAAGATTGAGATTGAGAAGATAGTTCAAGAGATGTTAGACACATGAATTATTTTTCATAGTTAGAGAGCACTGTCATGATGGTACGTAAAAAAGATAACAATTGGTGCATGTGTCCAAATTATAGGGAACTCAATAAGTACATAGTTAAATATAAGTTTCCTATTCTTTTAATTGATGATTTGATAGATGAGTTACCTGATGTTGTTTACTTTACAAAACTTGACCTTCATTCTAGCTATCATCAAATTAGAATCAAGGATGAATATATTCATAAAACATCCTTCGGACACTATGAGTTCTTTGTGATACCTTTTGGACTAAAAAATGCACCCTCTACATTTCAAACCTTGATGAATTTCATCTTTAAGAAATTCTTGCAAAAGTTTGTTTTAGTGTTATTTGATGATATATTAAACTATAATAAAACATGGGAGGAACACCCGCATCATGTAAATGAGGTTTTGGAAACTATTGAACAAAATAAAATTTATGTAAATTCTTCTAAGTGTTCTTTTGGTGTCAATTAGGTTAAATATTTGGGTAATATTTTTACTTATGAAGGTGTTAAAGTGGATCCTAACAAGAAAAATCCATGATTGAATGGAATGTTTCTAAAACCCTAAAAATATTCAAGGATTTTTGTGCTTATAGGTTATTATCATAGATTTGTAAGGAATTATGTCAAAATCACAACACCACTCAATGCTTTATTGAATAAGGGATCTTTCCATTCAAACGAGCAAGCTACTATGATATTTGAGAAGTTGAAGAAGGCCATGTGCACCACTCTAGTTCTAGCCACCCCATATTTTTCCAAAACATTCATTATTGAATGTGATGCTTTAGGGTATGGTATGGGGGCAGTACTCATGCAAGAAGGTTTCCCCATTTCCTTTGAGAGTCATCTTTTCAAAGGTAAGAATATATCTAAACTAGTTTGTGAGAAATAAATGCTAGCCATACTTCATGTAGTGAAGCATGAGACCATATCTAATGGGAAAACATTTCAAAGTAAAGACAGATCATGATAGTTTGAAATACTTCTTAGAGAAATGCTTATCATTTGAAGAACAACATAAATGGGTCTTTAAAATGTTGGGCTATGATTTTGAGATAATATACAAGAAAGGGAAAAAGAATGTCATTGTTGATGCTTTATCTTGGAAGGAGGAATCAGTCAAGGCACTGTTGTGTGCCATATATGTATTATAGGAGGATTGGATAGAGGATGCTAGGTCAGAATGGAAAAATGATCCAGCTACACAAAATCTCATTTAGAATCTCCAACAAGATCTAAGCATGTCAAAAAAATTATATGGAAAGGATATGCTTTATGGTATAAAGATAGATTATATTTATGTAAGAATTCAATACTTAAAAATAGGGTTCTATCTAAGCTCCATGTTTCTCTAGTATGGGGGCATTCTAATTTCTTGAAGAATTATCATTGAATCAAGCATGATAATTTATAGGAAGGGCTAAAATGGGATGTCCCAAAATTTGTGGCAGAATGCATGGATTGTCAATGAAAATAAGGGTGAAATAATTAAGTCCCTGTATTTTACAACCTCTATCTATTCCTAGCCAGAGGTGGGAAGAGGTTACCATGGACTTCATCATAGGATTTCCTAAATCCAAAGGTAAAAATGTAATTATGGTGGTGGTGGAAAAATTCACTAAATATGCCCATTTTTTTGCATTATCACATCCATTTGTTGTGTGTACAGTAGCAACAACCTTCAGGATACAGATTCGAAGCTACATGTGAAACCAAATATTATAAGAAGTGATTGAGACCCTATCTTTACTAGTAATTTTAGGACAGACTTTTCTCATGCTTGGGCACACAACTAACTCATATTTCCTCTTATCATCCCCATTCTCGATGGGAAAAAGAGGTGGTAAACAATTTTTGGAGGTATATCTTCGTTTTTTTACCTAAGATAAGAAATCAAGATGGGTCCAATGGTTACCACTGACAGAATGATGGTATAACACCTCCTTTCATACTTAATCTAAAATGTCTCCTTTCTTGGCATTATATGGGTACCATCCACCATCTCTCACCTCATCTTTAAGAGTCCAACCAAGGGTTCGAGCAGTTGAAGAACATATTCAACACCAACAAGAGGTTCTTTTTAGTCTCATGGAGAATTTGGCCATGTAACAAAACTGCATGAAGTAGTAGGCAAACCAACATTAGAGTGAAATACATTTTGAATTCAATGATTGGGTTTTTTTTCATTTATATCCATATAATAAAATGTCCTTGAAACAATGTAAAAAAGGATAATAATCTTTCACCTAAGTACTATGGACATTATCAAGTGTTATAAAAGATTGGTAAGATAAGCATACAAAAAGCGAACGCCCTCCGGCTAGTCGAAGTCATCTAGTATTCCATATATCTTTCCTAAAGAAGGTATTTGGACAAACGGTATCAACCCGGATAGTGTTACCGTGATATTTATGAAGAGTGATGAATCATCCTGGAATGAATGCATCCTTCATAAATGCACTAAGCAATTAAGTACAAGGGTCATCACTGATTATTTGATCAAGTGGAAAAATCTACACAATGAAGACGCAACTTGGGAGGATGCAAACTTCCTACAACAACATCCAAATCTTACCAACATTGGGGAAAATATTGCTTTGAAGGGGAGGGGCATGCTACGCCCTTAATCATATATCTTACATTGAATGTATATAGCTGACTTGTGGCTATCATAACTTTTTATCATTATGTATCTCTTTCATATATGTTATATTATCATTAGTGGGTTAGCCTTGGTGTTGGCCATAACATAAGAATAGTATATATAGGGGTTAGTTGGTAGTAGTTGATCATCATATTGAGCATTTGAGTCTTATTTTTGGTTTGGAAGTCTCCCCTCGAAGAGGCTAAGTTATTCTACTTTCATATTGAGATCATTTATCAGAAATATTGTGTTCATTAATGTTATATTGCTGCTAATATTCAAATTTATAAAAGTAATTCCATTACAAATCATGCCATGAATTCACTTGGTTCATCATTCAATATATATTTCTTCATACTACACACTTCATCGCACTTCACAACTTAATAGAAAAAAGGATGCAAGGTAACAATAATGTTGTAAGCACCAAATCTTATAAATTTTTAAAAATTCCCCGCGTTAATTTCTTCTCAACCACCACCGTATGAAACATTAATTTCTCTCCTTCACTCTTCCATCTATCACACGTTATTATTTTTCACCTCATTCATAACCTTATGGCACATCCAATACTTCTCTCACTATATTTCCTTACGCATGCCTCTATGTTCAAGTACCTATCTAATTTGTCTCATACCAAGTAGTTTCTAATATTTTTTCTACCTTGTGTTACATTGCACATCTATCCATTTATGCATGGTCTTCAACACAAGTAAATTTCTTGGAATTCTCTTCATAACCATCTTTACTCTAAGAACTTGTAATTTCATAATGCACACCATTTGCATCAAGGCATTAATCACTTTCCGATCGACCCCACACTAAATTTATGCACGGTCTTATATGCATGAATTTAATAGATAGTAATCACCTATGGGCACAAAAACATACTTAAAACAATAACAAAATGAAATAAATTGACAAAGAATAGCAAGGATGAAAGGAAACCCATATAAATAAAATGCATTAAAGGGAAACCTAATCTAAATGGCACTTTGCTACTTTATTACAAAAATCAAAAGACTTATTTGTAATAGGGATTCAACCTACTCCCATTGAAATAACCAGAAACCGAGTGCCATCTAATGCCTCGAACTAAAAATAATTTGAATCAAGTATATATATCACCACATACGGTCCCAACCAATGCACCTTAACTTTCCTGGGTGGTGCACAAAATTAGAATCATAAAGAACCATCTATCCAACCTGAAATTGCTTATTCTTAATATGCCTATCATGTCATGCCTTCTTCCTAGCCTTCTCTTTCTTCTCGCTCCAATGTGTGATGGCCTACCTCTCACCTAACCGCATCAATTTTTTATACACTCTTCAAGTTATTGTTCATCATTCAATCCTCATGTGCATATAATACGCAGGAGGGTAACATAAACTCCACCGGTAGGATAACCTCAACACCAAACACCAACTGAAAGGGTGTGGCTTTGTTAAATATTTTATAAATTTTCTTGTATGCCAAAACTACAGAAAAGACTTTATCATCCTAGTATTTCCTTCCATTATCACATATCTTTGTCAATGTATGTCTCGATATTTTGTTGAAATCCTCAGCATCCCATTGGCGATGGGTGATAGGGTGTTGTTTTATGATGTGCCATCATAAACTCGCATAATAATATTTTTATAGTCTCATTCAAAAAGTGTGTTCCCCTATCACTTGTCAAGATCAATAGACATTCATACCTACTGATAATGTTATCCCTTAAGAACCTTGTTGTTGTAGCTACCATAATCCTTTGTAGATGATGCTTCTTTGCATATAGTCAAATAATCTATACATGTACTAATATAGCATGATCTAGTCCTACGTGCAGGTGGGGAAATATGACCTAGAAACTCAATTTCCTATTTCTCAAAGGCATTTCATCCCTATGCCCGTGTTTCCTAAGGATCTAAAAATGATCACACTCCCCAAAATACTATTTACAATCCTTATATAGTGTTTCCCACCAAAGGCCAACTAAAAAAATATTGCACATGGTAGCATTACCTACATAATGTCCTCCTGCAATTCCACCATGAGATTCCTCCATTATAGCTTCATGCTCATGTTTGAGTACACACTAGCATAAAACCTCATCATGACCTAACTTGTATAAATATCCACTAATTAACATATAAATCATGACACATATGGAAAGTTGTTTCTTCCGTAATCCCTTCATCCCTCGCAGTGCGACACCAGTACGTAAAAACACAATAATATCTTCTAACCCGAGGGCACACAGACACTCTAAATAGTTGTGCATCTATCATTGTGTCCTCATTCTCTGTGAATTCTCACCGAGTTAATTCTTGATAAATGACTCAATCTAGAATTTCTCTTTCTTGGATTTACCACCACTGTAAAGTAAAATTATTGAAACAAGAGAATCCACCAGCATATGTGCCCTTTTAAAACATGCTTATTAACTAATTATTTAAGTTCCATGTGATCTATATAAAATATAAAAGGATTTGAAAACAAGTATTGTCTAAACTTATCGGTCAAAGGCAAAATCATGGAAAAATGTTCACGCTCTATAGTTATATAATTCTACTCAACTAGTGTCAACTTCTTGCTCATGAAATAGATAGGATGATCAACAATCCCATCACTAGGTTGTGCTAACATTGTGCCAATGGCCATACTAGAGGCATCAACATGTACATGAAATGGTTTTTCCCAAGAAGGAAAGTGCAGAATGGGTGTAGAAGTAAGTATTTCCTTCAATGTCTCAAATGCTAGCTATTGTGCCTCACCCCAATATAATTTTCATTTAGAATTCAAAATTTCCTCCAGAGGCACTGTAATCTTTTCATAACCCTTAATTAATTTCCTATAATACCGTGTATGTCCAAGAAATTTGTGTACTTCACTTTTATTGGTAGGCTCCTCTAAGCCCAAGATAACTGTGACCTTAGTAGGATCTACCAACAAACCTTCTTTGCATATAATATGTCCCAACAAAGTTCCAAAGGGTGTCACAAAGATACACTTCTTAATATTGAGAGAGATTCTCAACTTCTAAACCTCTCAAACATAAGTCTCAAATTGTCATAGTGATATTTTACCAGCCCATATACAATCCAATCATCCAAATAAACCTGTAAAAACTTGTGTATAAAGTCCTCAAATGCTTGTACAAAAATGTGCAAAAATATAATAGGCACATTCTTCAACCCAAAGGGCATAATTGTATATGTAAAAATTCCCCACTCAGTGGTGAAAGTTTTCTTTTCTTGGTCTTCTTTAGCAATCCAACTTGATGATAGCTAGAAAATCCATTTATAAATGAGTAGATCTTGTGCCCTGCAATGCCCTCCAATATCTCCTCAATAAAAGGTTTGGGAAAAGGATCTATAACACGGAAACATTCAACTCTTTATAAACCACATAGATCCTTATCCTACCATATTTCTTTATGCTTATCACCATGGGGCTAACCCACTTTGACTCCTTAATGGGATCAATGATTCTATATTTCAACATATTATCAATCTCTTCCTTGAACTTGATGCACAGATTAGGATTCATCCTGTAAGGCCTCTTCCTAACCGGGCACACACCTTCCTTTAACTTTATCCTTATCTCATCCAAAGAGGATGTACTCCTTAAACTTATGATAGCCTCATGGAAATAGGTCTTGAATTTGTTCAATAGCTCAATAATATTTTCTACCTATCTTTAAGGCCAATAATTGATTCTTTAGGTTATGTATTTCTCCCAATGTTAACCTTCTTCATTTTCATAGGCTCATGATAAGCATGTGCCTTATCATAAGAATTATCTAAGACCTCATGCATACCTATAGTGTGATCAAAATAAATATTCTCTACCTCCTCATCATCAATCTTGTAAACCAACTTACCCTTCTCTTTTTCCAGCCGGATGTGTCAAATTTTCTCCTTATATGTCTCTTCTACTTCAAAGCACACCTCCAAATCTAGCTCTCTAAACATATTTAACAAGATTTATTTACATTTTTACCATCCCCCATCATAAGGTGCTTAATAATATTTAATTCTTTATTCACTAGAGGTATAGTATAAAAATAGTCAAAGGTTTGAATCATATCTAAAGTAATCTCCTACCAATTAACTATTTATCTTATTAGCTCTACATGAACATACCATGCACACATGCGACTACTTAGGGTGGCATAGAACTTATGTACCTAGAGTGATGGAGGTAAGGCCTCTTGCCCCTCCATCCAAAGTCTCTCACACTTTTGAATGTGGTGTGAAGAAAATCCTTCCCGTGGAATTTGTATATCTTAGAAGGTACATTGTTCCTCAGAAACCTAGTGGAAAAGGTGATTCTCATCTCTCGCCATTCTAAAAGGTTGTGTCTGTGTGTAGTCTACCAAAACCCTATTGTCTCGTGTAGGGTATAAATCAGCATAATTATTATTTCATCATCATCCTTCCATTGGGATTCCATGGCGCATAGAAATACATAAGGGTTTCCTTCACTACGATTCCAAGGTACTGGTTATGACTCAAATGTCAAACAATGTGCAACCTGATCACGCGTGTAACTATATTTTTATCTCTCACTCAACCAATTCATACATTTCATATGACCAGTTGTCATAGGAAACACTTGGTTGTATCACTCATAGACTAAGCATCATCCCATTGTATAACACCTTCCTTAGATGGCTCAAGTGATTACATGGTCCCTAACTACACGTGCATATATCCTATTCATATCCTCTTCACTCAAGGGTTCTACATATGGTGTAACCTTCCCATCTATTAAAGGAATAATTACACACTCCTTTTTTTTCTAAAATCTAACATAACCTTTTTTGAAGCATAGATCAAATTTATGTGCATAACACTAAGGGCACACAAGAAATTTTGGAAACCTATCTTCTTTTTCAATCACCAAGACCTCAAAGTCCCCAATGAACTTGGCCCCTTATATATTAATAGTGGCATCCTTAAATAATTCAATATCCATGGCTCTAGTCATATTTTCCATATATAACACATTCGAAGAGGGTTGGAACGGTGGTCTCCCCATCTAATTCCATGCATCCAAAGTGATTACATTCACTTCTACACTTGTATCAATCAATATGTTACTCAACAACCACCCATCAACAACTACATTCAAAGTGATCTCTTTATCATACTCAAGACTGTGAGGAGGTAAGTTTGCATGTAATATTTGTCTCTCACACTTAGATCCAATGCACGGTATCTTCTCTCTTAGCCATTCCCCTAACAAAGGAATGATATTTTCTATGTGTAGCGTCATACAAACCTCCTTTCAAGTGATCAAAATATTTATAAGGAAGCTCAACTTTCTTCACCTGATCCATCTTCCATGAATTCTAATTCAAGCACTTGTATTTCACCCTACAAGTTTCTAATTGTTAGGAAATAAGTGATCATCGTGTGAACATATGGTTTGAATATTAGTATTATTTAATATTTAAATAATACATGAGTGTGCAAATAGTTGTAATGTAACTCATAGATAGGGGTGTGAGAGATTATCTAGGAGAGAATAATGCTTGAGAGATAGCAGGGATTGGGTGAGCCATGAATCCTTGATTTAAGGAGATCATTGAGCTATTTATATGTAAATCATTATCATATATTATGATCCCGGATGAATTTTACATAGTTTTTCATATTCTATGTTTTTATGATATTATAGTATTAGATTATTTCTAACAATCTGACCAAATTTATTATTTGGTGTTAGAGCACAACGGTTCTTGTGACCTGAAATGAGATTCAAGTATTCAATACATATTTTTGAAGGATCTAAGTCTTTGTTACTACATGTAGGAATGGGAGGTTATCTTTACATGTAAACTCGTGTTCTATTATGTACTTTTGCGCTTGTCTAATAAATTTACATTCATAGCTAGAAATGTCACTCACAATCTTGCATTAGATCCTACTTTCCATGTGGAAGTCTCTGCTATAAAGCCTGTAATTGTATTTTTCCATTGATAGTTGTGTAATTGAGTTTTTTGAAGTGTGGACTTGTGCATTTCCATTCATCCATGTTTTCTATTCTGGACTTCACCCATTTACACCTAAATTTACACATGGACATGCCCAGATATGTGATGCAAGCTCTCTAACATCGAGGCATTCATTATCTCAGTTTCAGCCCTATTTGATCTTGGCTCCAATCATAGAAAGTGAGTTCCCTAACAAATCACCGAATCGTGGAAAGCGAGTTCCCTATGCGCTAAAGTTGATTGTATGCATGAATGAAAAATCATGAGTTACAATTATTCTTATCTATTTTTTCCATTTTTGGAAAGGGTCCGAAATATGTTGGAGTTAGAACTTGTAAGTGCCATAACTTTCAGATGGTAATGTGTGTTTTTTCGAGTTGTACGCATTGATCTTATGTTTTATCTTCCAGGACCAAAATTTTAATTTTTGCATTTTTGTAAATATTGTTAAAAAGGATATATATATATTAAAAAAATATTTCCTCACTTTTAAAAATTGGATGCATTTTCACTTGTATGCGACGTCCATAGTGAGGGGGTGCATTATCAGTTGAATCTGACACCTAGAAAAATTGTGTAATGAGCTTAAAAGCTACATTTTCTAACTAAGTAGCATCACTCATGGAGGCTGGAGGCAATGGAGGAAGGATGCATTTTAGTGACCTCTCGTCAAGCACCATCGATGAGGCTGCAATATTTCTTTGGTGGCCATGTTTTTTCAGTTGTGTTTGGTGTGTTTAATTTTAACATGTGTGGTAGTAAATAAAGAACATATGGATAATTCATGTTCATAGTTAGGAACATATTTTCCTATATTTTGTTCTCTTTTGTAAATTATGGATGGGGAAACATGTATGTTGCTATGAAAGTGGTTGGTGGTCCACTAGAAAACCAATTTGAGAGTTTTGAATCTCTTAGAAAATCACATACGAGTGGTTAATGGTTCCACTAGAAAACCTACTGGACTTGATCGTACTCTTTGAAAACCATTGGATTGTAGAACATGAGCAGGTAATAGACAGATCTCACCCATGCTCAAACTAAGGGTATAAATGTTAGGAAATAAGTGTTCTTCATGTGAACATATGGTTTGAAATATTACTATTATTTAATATTTAAATAATACTTGAGTGTGTAAATAGTTGTGATGCACAACTCATAGATAGGGGTGTGAGAGATTCTCTAGGAGAGAATAATGCTTGAGAGATAGTAGGGATTGGGTGAGCCATGACTCCTTGATTTAAGGATCTCATTGAGTTATTTATATGTAAATCATTCTCATGTATTATGATCCTAGATGAATTTTATATAGTATTTTATATTATGTGTTTTTATGATATTATTGTGTTAGATTATTTTTAATAATCTGGACCAAATTTATTACTAATAACCTCCATAGTATCTGATAAAATTCCTTTTGATGGGAAGGATCTGGATATTTTACATTTATCACCTCTTGCTTTGTAATAACATTTTTTTGTTTTGGCCTCTCATGAGCATGTGCATCCTCAACGTGTGTAGTCACTAACACAAATAGTATCTCGGATCAAGCGTAATCTTAAGCATCCATTAGTATTCTAAAACATGTTGCACTTTAATCATCCCCACACCCTTATCATTATTCTTATAGTTCTTACTCATGTGCTCATATAACTCAAGACATTATTCAAACTTATGTTGTTTCCCACACCATGAGTAGACTATGTTCTGAGGGAATTCAACCTATAATGATTAGGGGATCTACATGTAAAATAGGTTCCTGAGGGAATTCACTTCTTCCACCACCGTGACCATGGCCTTTGTATCCTCCATGGTAACCTCTACCTCTACCACCTCCATCGATATCCCTTCATGATGTTGTCCTTCTTTCTCCTTTGAATTATTCACAACACTAGTCTGACACATGCCAGTTTCAATAGCTTCATGAATCTGATCAATCAGTCTATAATTATTTATATCATGAGTGTGAGACTTACAAATATTACAATAATAAGATATGTTATTCCATATCACTTGCTGCACAAAACATATATCTACTCAAATCATGATCTAAATCACATATTTCACAATCCAGAAACATGGCACACACCAATTTACAAGGGTAGTTATCCTTAGTGTGTCCTTCACCTCAAAATCCATACACTATATCCCACTATACATCTCATGTTATGAATTGGCTGATATTTTCTCCAATTGCTTCGCCATAGATGTAATATGTACCTCTAAGAGTGGGCTAACTCTGGTGTCTACACTTCTAACTACTTCACCACGTATAGCTTCCTCCAAATCCTTGCGTAGATCAGTAAATGTATTATAAGAGAGCACCATTCTGAAAGGTGTGATCAAACAACCAAAAAATCACAATGCATGTCTACTAAGGTGAATATCATAAGAAAAATTTGATAGCAAGGTTTTAAAGCATGCATTATACTCCCTTATGCTCTCATCCATGCCCTACTTAATCTCCATCATCACACTAATTATTTTATGTTCAAACTTAGGTATATGAAACTTATCCAAGAAAGCATCATGCAACATGTTGTAGTCTACAACAGTCTAGTTCAAATCATAATTTTTATACCAACTATGTGAACACCCTTACAAAGTAGTAGAAAAATGACTTACCTTATGCTCGGAGATGTGATTCCCTAACATGCCATAGTATCTCACACATGTGCACCTGCTCTGTTGCATCCTCAATAACTTTGTACTATGGTATGCAAAGAGAAATCTCGTAATAGAATTTTTGTGGTTGGTAGAAGACCATTTCCACCAAATCCAAAACCTGTATTACCTCCATTATTTCCTCCACCTCCAGAGCCACCAAACCTACTAGATCTAAAACCTCTGATCCACCTCATGTAGCAGAACCAAACTAGAGGATAAGATACTTTGTGTTGCAACTATTGTCTAAATTGAACTCCCAAATTCTACAAAGTTTTGCTAATTCATTAAACTCCCACATTCTACCAACGTTATACACATCCACACTCTATCCTAATGATGTGCCAAAGAATATACCACCAATCAGACCAACAAATAAAGAAGATGTTTGTGCGACCACAAATGATTTTTTTTTCTCGAAGAACTTCTATATTCAACAAAAATGAAATCGCCTATCTTTACTCTATCACCAACACTAAAATGTTTCTCAATAACTATTTCAGGTTTTGGAACACCAATCAAAAGAGAAAGTTCACTAGGTGGAATCGAGATGCGCACCTACGGTCCTTATTATTTCTTCTTCTCCCCGACACACTCTCGGTTGAAGATGAAGGGATTTTCTTCATGTGTTCTCCTAAATCGGGGAATATCACTTCATAGGTTCCACGTCCTCGACATCAAACTTTCATCCTTTGCACATCACCTATCTCCATAATTCCATAGACTCCTCAATTCCACACTTCTTCAATAATTCAATCTATTGTGTTTCATTATACTTAAGTTGTATTTATTCTCTTTCATATTCTTACTTGTAAGGTCTGCCATCGTTCACCACACATATTCCTTCACTCATCCAAAATGGAGGTTTAGCTAGCCATAGGTCGTTCTTCCAAATCCAGAGTTACCAACAAGATCTTAATCGCTAAAGGGATAACACATAAATAATATCCTCTAGGTTCACACAAGAACTGAAACTCAGCAACCTCTGGACAAGAATAAGTAGAAATACTTTGTACTCCAATGTATAACTATGCAAAACACCACTCCACCAATGATCTACAACACATGTCTAAGTTACATTGGCATCATATAGAGTCTAGTAATATTCTTGTGTCCAAACAATTGTTCTATACCTCCAATTCCACTTTGATGCATATACTACCACCACTTGTACAAATCTATAGGAAAATAGCAAAAGAACATCTCATAGAGTTCATGATACATATGTTCTTCAACCCATGCGTGATCATTGAAATTGGGTCCAGTATTATATATATGAGAAAACTGGTCTTCTAAGTCCACAACCCAACTCTTAATGTTGTCCAAATTCAACCGATACGTCTTCATCATCAACATCTTTGTAACATCTTGAAAAGAGGTCCTGACAATGGAACCAAAATGTAGTTTTTTTCTTACTCAAACCCTAGAAATGCTAGCCCATTACTCAAAAATATCTAAGAACTCACTCAAATCATGAAAAGGTACTAAGTCCCTCTTTTATACCATCTTTTTCAAGATGTTAGCATGATCATTCATGGTTTCCATGTTCATATCAAGTAACTAAAGGTAAAACATAAGAAGTATCATCTCATAAACATAGTTTATAATGAATCAAACAAGGATCAAGATAAAATTTACCATATAATAACCAAGATGTGAGAGACATCAACAATCAATATCCATCCACAAATATCCATTATATTAATTCATAACAAAACCCATAGCTGAATACATTATAATTACCATCACAATTCATGCATGCTCATATACCAACAACATAACTCTAATACATTCGTCTCTCTTCAAAACTATGAAAATTAAAACACACACACACACACACACACACACACACACACACACACACACACACACACACACACACACATATAAACGGTGGGAATTTCCCTTCACCGCCCATGCACTCTTGAAATAGGTTGCATGCTCAAAATAGCCATGTGTCGCTTACAAGGTAACTAAGGAAGAACACAAGATTTTCCTAATAATAGGCTATCTATTAATAACACTAAATTTACATCCTATTAGTATCTCAAATCTGCATGGTGCTTCATCTTCCTCTTGTTCCAAAAATAGCTTTGAGTATCCTTAAATTGTTTTATATTCATATAATGCATGCTCATCACTCCATGTCTATTTTTATCTCATAACATGCAAAAATGGTTAAGTCCCAAATTCTATCTTCCTAGGCGTGAATCTGCATGGTACAACTCTATCAAAATTTTGCACCTCCTTCCTTCATGCTACTATCAAACATGTTCTTGATACTTAGGTACAAATTTATCCAATCAACATATATACTGAATCAGTTTTATACATCGATAAAAAAATCATGATCCATCATAATACATCATCAATATCTAGGTGGCTCAAGCAACCTCGCCCCCTAAAGGGGCTCTTTGGATGATTTGAGAAAAATATGTTGTTGTTCATCAAACTCACACCCATATCTTGGATCTAGAAGAAGAGAGTTATTTGTGAAAACAATCGAACCATCCCCAAGTTATGGGGCTCTGCACGTTTGGGACGGATCTTCGGAAAAGGTCGGTTTCTCTATCTAATTCTACTACTACTCATAGTGCTAAAAGGTAAAACTAAGCTAACAATGCCAAGGGACCAACGATAGAAGGATAACACAAAAGGAAACCTACACTAAAAGGTGATAGCACCAGAAAAGAGGGATGAACACTATATTTTAAGAGAAAAATGAAAGGAAATGTGTGAAATGAAGGCTAGGCACGTGTAGCATGACTTAAAATGTATTTACCATATCAGTTTCATGGAACACAACTAAATAAGGAGTTAAGGGACATAGAAAGGAAAAACAAGCATGCAATGCAAAAGAAAATTTAGGAAGATGGAATGAAAACACGTTAGGACAAAGAATAGTCACAAAATGATGCTTCTATTACTTTCATAAATGCACAGAGTTATTACAATGGTGAAAGAGGATGATATCCACATGCAAGAGCTAGATCTAGAGGTCTACGAACTCAAAATATAGAAAATATGAAGTCCTTAGAAAAATTCATAAGGATCCAAAATGTCCAACATTAATAATGAGCTTAGATTTTACATTTATAGATGAATCCATGGAAGAAGAAGAGAAGAAGGAGGAAAACCCAAATTTTAAATAACCACCAACAAGAAGCATTTAATGCCTATAAATCTACCTATAAATATGTCAAATACATTTCCCCAAGTTTGTTTGGCATGTTGGAGAAGGAAGGAGGGTGGATCATATCAAATTAGGTGGTTAAAGCAATTAGATCTGCTCATTAATGCTCAGAAAGATGTTTTCCCATTTCTCACCTACCAGATCCACCAAGAATTTGAATTTGAATGTTTAGCACTATAGCCTATGTCAATAGCTATTGATTGAGACTAGGTGCATGCCGATCGAATCTATATAGAAAAATATATGGCTATCAAAAGATGTTAGAGCGTTTGGGCATGCAAGACAAGTGGCACATGAGGATTGGCTAAAAGGAAGGACAACTATGAAAATGGTTTATCATTTCTAACACGTGTTTCGTTTATTTGTTGTAAGGATCCAATGACCTATTCGCACACTTTGACTGGTTCCATGTGGCACACTCAAATGTTTCAAAGGATAACCTAGCACATAAGGGTGTAATGGAGGGTGAAAAGATAAGTGCACGGAAGAATGAGGCACGGGGAATAGAAAATAAGGAGGCAAGGCAAACGCAACTCCATGGGTAAATAAGGTAAATTTTTGAGCGAGAATGCATGGTCAAGGAATAACTATTAAAATATGATGTGTGGGGCATGCGAGAGGTTCAGGGATTTATCTAATTGAAGCAAGTGTACGATGCACATGCGTAGGGTGAATAACTTTCAGGAAGAAGGTAGATGCATAGAGATGCACACAGGGAGGGAACAAATAGGAAAAGGAAAATGAAAGGGGAGAAGGGGAAGCACATGGGTAAATGCAACCAAGGAATGTGCCAAGTGAACTTGAGTGTGCACAACCTTGCAATGAAAATATCAGAGCTAGAATATGTATACAAGTTGTCCAAATAACTAGAGAGTTATTTGGATAATAGTTTTGGTGACTTTTTGGGCCATCTACCTACTAGATGAAGGAGATCAGTAGCCTAGAGAAGCATCCATTGGGCATGGAGTCTGCTATGTAATCATGAAATTCTAATTTGTAACTTTGAATAACTTCCCCTGAAGTCACTTGAAGGATCATTTCTTGACTCTATTCTGAATCCTACAAATTGATGAAAATTATTGGCATCCTAGAAGCAAAAGAAGAGCACATGCAGGAAGCACATGAGAAAAATGAACTATGTACAAACAAATAATGTACACATAGCGAACTTAGAGGAATTGAAACTAATCTAATATATACAAAATGATGCAAAAAAATTAATGGAATGGTTTGAGATAGATCCCATTTACTGGGATTTGTAGCATGCCTACATCAAGATGAGTTAACTCAAAATAGTTAGCCTCTTTACACGAACTGATGATGTATGGGCCACTCCAAAGTGCATCAAACTTTGAATGGAACCATGGTTTAGCTCTATCAACATCCCATTTTAAGACTAAGTCCCCAACTTTGAAAGCTTGAGACCTAGCCTTTCTTTCAAACCATTTCTTTGTTGTTTGTTGATGTTGCTCTAGCTTGATCATGGCAGAGTTCCTTGACTCTTCAAGATTAACTAGCTCTTCCATTCTGATTTCTCTATAGTTTGCATTGCCTTCAATTCTATCTATTGGGGGAAATGCTAATGATTTAACTCTAGTGTCAAAGGAAGGGTATCCTCCTTTCCATAGAAAATATTTTAAGGAAAAAAATTTATTGCCTTTTTAATTGTGATTTTATCTACCTAGAGCATGCGTGAAACCTTTGTATGCCACTTTCTTTGGCTGATGTTCATTTTGTTTCATGATCCTGATCAAGTTCTTGTTTATTGACTCTCTAGACCATTTCTTTGTGGGTAATAGTTGGAAGAATTCTTCAGATAGATCCCAAATTTAGAGCCCAATCAATGATTTTAGTGCCAAGAAGGCTTTTGCATTATCATAGATAATGGTTTGAGGAATGCCAAACCTTGTGACTATATCCTTTGAGAAATTCAAGGATGATTGAATCGGTTGATTCTTTGAGTGTGATAACTTCTGTCCATCTAGTGAAGTAGTCCTCATAGCTATCAACACCCACTTGTGTCCAACACTTTAAGGTGGATTGATCATGCCTATGAAGTTGAGACCCCATTGCACAAAAGGCTGATCCACTTGGATTGGTTGGAGGGGAAGCGCGACCAATATTTTCTTTCCTACAAAGAAAGTGCATTCCTTACATTTTATGACCCACTTGTGTGTGTATGTAAATAGGGTAGGCCAAAAGATTCTTGCCATTATGATCTTCATTGTTGTATTTTTGGTAGAAAAGTTTCCACCAGAGAATCCATCGTGAAATTCTACTAACACTTTTTTCATTATGCATGTCATTGATACATCTTAACAACATTCCATCAAGATTTTTTGAAGATAATTCCATCAATCAAAACATAAGGGATAGATTGTAACCTCAGATGTCTTCTCTTTTCTTTGTTTAAACTAGGAGGTATACACCCTTGAAAAGGAATGTGATCATGTCCTTCATCTAGTTGTGCGTGTCAGGGTCTATATTCTGCTCAAGTTCTTCATGCGAGAGATCCTCATCCAGAAATAATGAAGTCTTATATTCATTTTGTGCATCTTCAGCAATATGTTTGTAGAGCATGCTACCTCTTACTAGTTTTGTGGCTTTGATATACATGTTATATTCCATGATTTTTGTCACCCATCATGCTCTTTTTTCACTGATTTTTTCTCCCATGATGAAGTCTCTTACAGAAGAGTGGGAGACTAACACCTTGATATGATTTTTGGTAAGCATAATTTTTAATTTCTTGATTGTGTGTGTGATGATGATGAACTTCTTCTCAGTTTGAATTTACTTTAATTCATAATCCTTCAACACTTGGCTGAAGAAAGCCATTGGTTGTTCCAATCCTTGTTCATTTTCTTTTGTTAGGATAACAACAACACTCATATCAACACCATAAGCATAAAGGATGAAATCCTTCAAGTAATCTGGGTTGATGAGTGTTGGAATGCAAGTAATTTGTTTCTTGATTATGTTGAATCTCTCTTTTCTTTATTCTATCCATCTGAAGGTTATGTCCTTCTTGATCATGAAGGTGATGGGTTGGACCAGTCCTATAAAGTTAGGATAAAATTCCTAACAAAATTGATCTTGCCAAGGAAGGATTGTAAGGCCTTTTTTTGCACGATAGGGAAAGAGCTAGGATGGCTTGAAACACACTCAGGATCAATTGTGATGCCATCCTTTAAAACCACATGGCCCAAAATTTTCCTATGCCATTACAAAATTGCACTTCTTGGGGTTAAGGGATACCCCAATTTTTTCTACATCTCTCAAATACTTTCTCTAGGTGCACCATATGATCCTCACTCTACTTTGAGAAGATGGTTATGTCATCAAGGTAAACCAAGATGAACTCATTAATGTAACCTTTGAAGGAAATGTCCATGACACACTGAAATGTAGTGCACTGCATTTGACAAACCAAAGGGAATCTTTTGATACACATATGTTCCCACTTGGTTGTAAATGCTATTTTGAATTGATCCTCTTCCTTGACATGATTTGATTGAAACCTGAATACCCATCTAACATTGAGAATCTCTGCACACAGCCACAATCTATAGAATTTGTTCCATTGAAGGAAAAGGATAATGATCCTTTAGAGATGCCTTGTTCAAATCTCTGAAATCAACACAGAGTCTGATTTCACCATTCTTCTTGTGCACTAGAACTAGATTCATGACCCAAGTAGAGTACTTGATGGGAAAAATAATCTTCACCTCAATGAGTTTAGATAATTCCTTTCTCATGAGGGGCTCTATCTTTAGATTGATTGGTTGTTGCTTCTTTCTGATGGGCTTGATACCAGGATCAAGGTCAATGGAGTGTTGAGAAACACTTGATCAAAACCTTTGAGGTCTTCATACTCCCATGAGAATATATCACATATTTTTGATAGAGAGATATGAAGGCCTGCTTTTCATGTGCACAAAGTCTTATTGAACAAAAAAATCTTTTCCATGTATGTAATAGTGATTGGGAAGTAGTCTTCTTGCTGTGGCACACATATAATTTTCTTCACCCTTGAACTCATCATTAGGGCTAAACATTTTCTCTAAGGTGACCAACCCTTTAGGTAGCTTATTTGACTTCAATTGAATCACTTGGTCACCATAGTTGTCATGCAAGTCAGTTTGCATGCTTGATGAGAACTCAACTTCATTTTGAATGAATTGGATGATATGCATCACTTCAAACACTTTCCAACTGGTATTGTTGTCTATAATGGATGGTCTAATCACCATCTTAATGTGTTGAGTGTTTCCTTTGACAAAGTCTTCAATAGAGAGAACTACGAACCAAGTGCAACCATTTGATCAGCTTCCTTATTCATTTTACGTGGCACCACCTATATATTTAGAGCATCAAATATCTTAAGGAGGTCCCAAAATCTATGTTTATAAGATTTGAGAATATTATTATTTTCCTAGAACTTGTTGGTAACCTGGTGGATAACCAATTTTGTATCCCAAAATCTAGTGCCTTAATCTTCTTCTTTTTAGCAATAAGAAGACCATGCACCAATGCCTCATACTTTTCCACATTGTTAGAACATGTAAACTACAACTTGTGAGAAGAAGAATTTTCTCATCCTTAGGAGAAATGAGAACAACTCCTGCTCCCTCACCATTTTTGCTCCTGGATCCATCAAAGTATAACTTCCATAGACCATATTTCAACTTGATCTTTCTTGAGTGTGTGTGGCATCAAAAATTCTTCTTCAAGAATGTAGTAAGTACCAAGCCTAGTTTCATAAGCTTCTAGTTCTTCAACATATGGGTCAAATTTATGGTGCCTCTCTACCCATTCATCAAGTACTAGATTAGGAATAGAAGGTGGAAGAGGATGCTCTTCAAGAACTTGAAGCTTGTTTTTTGGATTAGACAATTGGCTTGGAGAGAGGGATGGGACATATGACTCTACATGATAGGAAAATATTGGTTCATCTTGTATGGTAAACCGGGTACCATACCTTGTCTTGAGTAACATATGAGACCAATCAGAAGACAAGTAACCACCCACTTTTGTAGTAAATTCTCTTGATAGACATAGGGAAAACAAAGGAGGTAGGTCAATAATAGATACATCTTGAGTTATGGTTAGATTTGGACATGCATGGAGGGTCAACTCAAGATCTTTGATGATTCCTAGGGTGGTGACAGTTGAACCATCAATTTTCAAGACTCCTTTTCTCAAGGGGGACTATACTTAAGACCTAAGACATAAACTCTTCTTCTTAGGCATGACATAGTAGTACTAGCACTCAAGTCATCATGCAATTATGCAAGTTAGATGTTTTCCTATGATCAAGGACATATATAGAAGGGTGGGGTTTTAAAAACTTTACTTACTTTCTTCTCCTCTTCTTAGTATATGTTGATAGAATCACGTGGTTTATGAATAGTTGGATCAATGCGCAGAAGTTGGGACAGGGCCTCATGCAATAGATCCCATTGAGATGGAATGGTTAGAGCATCCCACATTGTGACATTTATATTTGTCTTCTTCATCTAGTCCACAATGCTAAATGGAAGACCCACTGACTTGTGTATTTTTGGAATATAAGCATCCTCCTTGATTATTTAGGTAAAGGGTACAAAGCATTAGCTGGTGGAGAGGCTTGACCTACCAAAGGAGGGGCACACACTACTTATAGAGGAGATTTCATAGAGCCTCTTGTGTATAGGAATTTGAGAATTTTTACTATTGATGCCTTAGTTACATCTTTCTACTTTTGAGGGTCTACTTGTGTTACTAGAATTGTGACTGCGTATTAGACTCAAGAATTCTCTTCTTTGTATCTTGTGTTATCTCACAACTTGGGCATGTGTCTTCTTGTATCCTCTATAGCTTGGTTGATTTCACATAAGTCCTCAACACCAAAGAACATCAAATTTGAATCAAGAAGAACCTCTAGCCTTTCTTGGTTCTCTTTTTAGGTGCACTTGTTGAAGGTTCATAGTTGGAAGCATTTTGAATCATGTAGGCTTGTGCATGTAAATTGGCACAATGATATTGACTATGAGGCATGTTGTAAGGGAAGCACCACTCCAACTCCTGTACTAAATTGTTCTGAACTGGAACAAGTGCATGACTTGCATTGGGTGCTAGAAGAGAGGGCATGAGAGGAACAACTTGTAAGGGAAATGTGCACTAGCATGCCATCTATCATTTTGCTAGTTGGGAAACATATCTTTGGTTTCCATATTGATTCCACCAAGGCTGATTGCTTTAGTTATGTGCACCTGATTAAAACTACCTCTATAGGTTTGTGCCTATTGTTTTTCTAATGATATGACCTTGTTTGATAAATTTCTAATTAGGGTCTTCAATTCTTCATCTTATTTCTGTTGCACAAGAGTAGGATGTTGATGCAACAGGTTGCACACTTTTCTTAGGAATAAGAATAGGGGCCATAAAAGGTTGGGGCTTGTGAAATTTCTAGGAATAAGGGGCATAGGCGGTCTAGGAGCTATCTTTCCCACCTAAATAAGACTATTTTCTGCCCTTACTACAATATTATAAGTGGCTAGTAAATTCCTACCTCCCATGGATTGAATCATGACTGAGATATCATTTATTCATCCTTTAGATAATACATAGAAAATCATGTTGGGTTGTAGGTCTTACCATAAGAGGGATTATCCCAAGTCTTTTGAAATCTGATGTTAAAATCAATCATCTTCTCATTGGGTGCCCTCCTTGTTGTTGTCAGTTGCTCCACCAAAGATAGGTGATCTGAATTATCTTCAAAGTAATTGCAAAGAGTTTTTTCCAAGCTCATCCTAGGTGGAAATAGATCCAAGTCTCAAGCCTCGGTACCATTAAATAACTTTTCCTTTGAAAGAGGCCATAAGTAGCCTACTGCTACATCATCATGTGTGATCAAATAGAGTGAACATACATTTGCTACATCCTGGATATGCTCCTGAGGGGTGACTTGATTCTCACTAGTAAAGTATGGAATAATTTTGAGCACGTCATTTGGCATATCATGTTGCATGCCAGAACCAGGGGACTTCCTCTGGTGAAGTTAGCAAAGTTCCTTAGTGGAGGAGGTGGTTGATGCACCATTCATGCAGGTGCGTTGGTTATTTTTTGAGGAGGAGTTTAATGGGCACAACGCGCACTGAGATGGAGATGTGCACAGGGGATTTATGGAATGAACTCTTCTCGGGGATAGTTGGAGGTACTTGAAAAGAATCTTCAGCTACTACACTTCTTCTTATATGCACTCTTCTCATGAAATATTCTTGGGGATGTAAAAAAATAGAGATTTATAATGTCGGGAATTTCCAGATGTGTTAAAATGAGCCTCCAAAGGTTGAAATACTAATTCCACACACCAGAACTTAGCAATATGAAATTTAATCTTTCATTTCTTGTCCCACTAGGTGTGCTAGAAACTGTTGGTCATCAAACTTGCACCCATATCTCGATCTGGAAGAACCAAGTTGTTTGTGACAACAATGGAACCATCCCCAAGTTGTGGGACCTTGCGTGCTTGGGACGGATCTCTGGAAAAGGTTGGTTCCTCTATCTAATTCTATTGCTACTGCTAATCCTAGTGCTAAAAGGGAAACTAAGCTAACAATGCCAAGGGACCATAAGGATATAAAGATAACATGAAAGGAAACCTACACTAAAAGGTGATAGCACTAGAAAAAGAGGGATGAACACTATCTTTTCTAAGAAAAAATGAAGGAAATGCATGAAAGAAGGCTAGGCATGTGTAGCATGACTTAAAATGTATTTACCAGATCAGTTTCATGGAACACAACTAAATAAGGAGCTACAAGGGACATAAATGGCACAATGAGCATGCAATGCAAAATAAAAGGAAAGAAGAAGGAATGAAAACACATTAGGACATAGAATAGTCACAAAACAATGCTTCTATTACTTCAAAAATGCATAAGAGTTATTCTGATGGTGAAAGAGGCTAATATCCACATGCAAGAGCTATATCTAGAGGTCTACAACTCAAAATACATAAAATATGAAGTCCTTAGAAAAATTCGTAAGGATCCAAAATGTTCCAATGTTAATAATGAGCCTAACTCTTACATTTATAGATGAATCCATGGAAGAAGAAGAGAAGAAGGAAAAACCTGAATTTGAAATATAACCACCAACAAGAAGCATTCAATGCTTGTAAATCTACCTGTAAATCTATCAAATATGTTTCCCCAAGTTTGTTTGGTGTGTTGGAGAAGGAAGGAGGGTGGATCATATCAAATCAGGTGGTTAAAGAAATTAGATCTACTCATTAATGCCCGAAATACATTTTCCCATTTCTTACCTACCAGATCCACCAAGAATTTGAATTTTAATGTTTAGCATTGTAGCCTATGTTAGTAGCTATTGATTGAGACTATGTGCACTCGATCAGAGCTCTATAGAAAAATATATGGCTGTCAGAAGATGTCATAGTCATTTGGGCACACAAGACATGTGGCACACACGTAGATTAGATGAAAGGACATACAACTGTGAAAATGTTTTGTCATTTCTGCCACATGTTACTCATTTATTTTTTGCAAGGATCCAACTCCCTATTTTTGTACTTTTTGACTGGTCACATGTGGCACACTCAAGCATGTTAGAGGATAACCTAGCAAAAAATGACACAAAGGAAGGCAAAAGATATGCACATAGAAGAATGAGGCACGGGAAGAAGACATAAGTAAAGTACATGCAACGCGCATGAGGAAATAAGGTAAATTGTTGAGAAGAGAATGCATGGTCAAGGCACAACTATTATAAGATGAGGTGTGGGGCACACAAGAGGGCAAGTGACTTAGCTAATTGAAGAAATCAGAGGCACGCGTGCGGTGAATAGATGTTATAAAGAAGGAAGATGCGTAAAGGATACACGTAAGAGAGGAGTGGAACAAAGAGGAAAAGGAAAATGAAAGGGGGAAGGGGAAGCACACGAGGAAATATAACCAAGGGAATGTGACAAGTGAACTTGAGCACGTGAAACCTTGCAATGAAGAGCTCATAGCTAGAATATGTAAACAAGTTGTTCAAATAACTAGGAGAGTTATTTAGATAACAATTTTGGTGACTTTTGGGGCCATCTTCCTACTAGATGAAGGAGATTAGTAGCCTATCGAATCCATTGGGCATGGATTCTACCATGTAAATATGAAATTTGTATTTTTAACTTTGAAGAATTCCCTAAAGTCACTTTAAGGATCATTTCTTGACTCTATTCAGAATAATGCAAACTATTGAAAATTACTAGCATCATGAAAGCAAAAGAAAATCACATGCGAGAAGCATGCGAGAAAAATTAAATATGTACAAATAAAGAATGTGCGTGCATTGAACTTAGAGGAATTGAAACTACTCTAATATATACAAAATGATGCAAAAAAATTAATGGAAGGGTTTGAGATACATCCCATTTATTGGGATTTGTAGTGCGCCTCCATCAAGATGAGTTAACTCAAAAGATTTAGCCTCTTTGCACAAACTAATGATGTATGGGTCACTCCAAAGTGTATTAAACTATTAATAATACCTTGGTTTAGCTCTATCAAGAAACATCGCATTTTAAGACTAGGTCCCCAAACTTGAAAGCTTGAGGCCTAGCCTTTACTGCCAAACTATTTCTTTGTTGTTTTCTCGTGCTACCCTAGCTTTGATCATGGTAGAGTTCCTTGACTCTTCAAGATTAATTGTTCTCACTAGATATGCCTCTAGTCTCATGATCCTCTCCACAACACTCCTAGCATCCAAAAGGCATGTTTCGTTCTCCTAAATTAAAGCACCATTTACCTATAATAAAATCCAAAACATCACATACATGCTAATGATGTATGTCATCACATGTGCATCTCTCCATCTCTTTACTATCTTGGAATCCTCTCCAACCGAAAAATACTCCCACGACTTGTTATCTAATGGCAGTGTGGGGTTTTCCATGAATGAGGTATCCTGAACATCTAATACTAGGTCCAAGATCTCATGGTGTGCACTCTCTATCAAGGAGTTCCACTTCTCTATTGTCCACTTTGTAAAACTAAACATTCACTAATCAATATTAGTCTCATGAAATAATCATCAAATATAATCATCCAGTATTCCTAAATAAAATTATCATACTTATACATGGCTACTGGCTCACTCAACGAAGATCTCATCATCTCCGAGATGCCCAATACATACTTCCTCATCCCATTTCATAGTGCCCAATACCCCGAATTGATTTAACTATCGGCCCCGATGCCCACCGGAGTAATCTTGGGGAATCTTTGATTATGACCAATTGTATCCCTTTAGGCCTATACATGGTAAATATCTCTTATATCCAAGTTGTTAGCATTATCATGGAACCTATAGTTTTTTTTTACCTCCTTCAAACCCTATATAAATCATGGACTAGTTGCATCCATATAATGCTCCCATAATTGAATAAAATATTTTCTCAATTACATATCTACATATAGCCACCAAATATAATGGAATGGTCCCATCTGCCTTGTGACATAATATGCGTGCCACGGTAATGCCCATCACAATATTCTGATAGCTGGAATCTCTGCAAAAACATCGCATTGTGTATGACACTAATAATCCCCTCATCATATAACTCACTTCATGTGGTCCATACGGATAAGGTCCCCTATCTAAAATATACATGGTAAGATCGAAATACATGTGATCCCCCACTTTTGGAAATTCCAATATCTTGTGCACATCTTGAAGTTTCGATTCATCTTCGAAGTGTCTCACATATCCACTACCAAAAGGTGTTAGCTCGAGGCTCCCATGCAAAGAAAAATGTCTGCAGTAAATTTAGGTTCAATGGTATCTGCGGCATTTGTATGATGCCCCAAATCCCCATATATGTAATTGTGATACTTCTATATCTATCAATGCTGTAATAAAATCATTAAGAACTATTATATTAAGCACTTTCCATAGGTGGATCCTCCATCTTCTTGTATTCATAAATCAACAAAATCTAGGCATTAGCTTCATCAAAATTCAATTTAATATCTAAAACCATAACAAATCACATGTTTTCTAAATATACAATGATATGCCGTCTTCCCATTCCAATTTTTCAAAATGTCCCCTGATGCTATTAGTCCTACTTTTTCATGGGGTCGATGGCGTCTAGTTCGATATGGCCAAGACTTCTAAAATTTTAAATGCAAATATCTACAAAATGAAAACCTAAAAACAAATCCCTCCCAAACCCACTTACATTTTCCTACCCTTTCTAATAATGCAATTTTGACTCAAAATGACGCTCTAATACCTTCATATTTCTAAAAAGACCAAATTATTCCTAATCTACCTAGAAAAATTTAACTCAACGAATTACCCATGGTCAAGCTCCACCACATGTTCCTCCTCATCGGTCTCTTCCTCCTCCTCATACTCATGCCATCTCATCACGTTAATCTCCAAATTTAGAATTCTAGAGCTCAGTTCTCTTAATTCTAGAAATAGTAATAAGAAAATAAAATAAAAAATCCTATATAAACATAATTGTTTTATTTAAATTTCACCGCAATTGTCCTCAATATTTAAATACCAGTCATTTTAGCTCAATTTCCCCAAAAATATCCACTATTAGTTGTGTTGGGATCATGATCTTCTCCCATCCTTTTGACATATTATACGCCCTATTCTGCTCCTTAGCCAAAAAAATTTTAACCCTATATTTCCAATTTCTGAATCTCTACATCCATCCCATGGGACCCTAGCTATGTTATTTATGTATTATGTTATTAATGATCCTGTAGTGTTTCTTTTCATTTTTTCTTCTTTAGGGTTTTAACAGCTTAGATTGTGCCCATACATGGCAGGAAAATCAACACTATCAGGCACACATTGGTGGTTATATTTCATTTCAGCTAGTCCTTTATTTATATTCAACATCTATTTTCGATTTTGTTGTTATGTATCATTATTTCCACTGACTACCCCATGTTTCGTTATTGTGACATGTGGTAATCAATGGCTGAGGCATATGTATACACCTAATTTTTTTATGCTTTCTATTTTCATACATGTTATTAACAATTTCTCTTTTCAGGTTAGAGGTCACTAATGCATCTATTTTTGGGAATGAGTGCCTTAAGGGGCTTGTTCCAAGATAGGGGTATGGTTATTCACATAACCATTGGGTTAGGGATGATATATGGAGAGAATATTTTCATCCTATTCATGTTCTTATTTTTCTCCACATTCTTCTAACACCTTACTTTCTCGTGGTCACATTTCTTGTCTTACACTATCTTTGTTCCTCATGGAACATTGTACACTCATGTTCATATTTCCCACCCTAGATGACACCATCATCTACAGGTGATTACATCAGTATTATTTCAAATCTCTTACCGACACCTTCCCCACGGGCAATGGCATTGGTATAAATACCTATAATACACCCTTACCACTTATCGATCATTAAAAAATTTAAAATAAACTTTCCATTAGCTTCTCTCTCTTGCATCAACTTTCATATACTCACTCATCTCTTCGATTTATTATATCTTAAATTTTGGCTTAGAGATTCTTCTTAGTTCGATTGGTTTGCTTGCACTTTTGGGTCACCTATAGTGAGTTACTCCTTATCCTTCTAAAATATACTCTCTCTTGGTGTATGGTCCTTTGGGAGATAGATGAATCAATGATCATCCTCTAACAAGTTAGTTATCTAATCTAGCTTGTCATTTTATATAGATTAGTCTCCTATAATATTGTTATTTACCTTATGTTAGCTTAGTATTTTATGGACATGCTAGGTTATCATATTGTATCTCATATCTTTATTTTATGTTACATACATTACTTTTGTTAGCATAGACTTTACATGTTTATTTTTTCTTCCATTACCCCCATAGTGTTCATACCTCAATAGGGTTCTTTCCTCTTCTTCGATCTAGGGCCTTGGAAACCTTAGGTTGTCCTAGTGTAAGGGTTACTTCCTTTTGGTATGCAATATTAGTGGTCCATGTACCTCCTTTAATTATATCCATTTGTAGTAATTTTTACTCCTATCACAAAAGGAAGAACCCCATGCGTTCCGACTATCACCCAAAGAAAGTTAAGTGCTCACCCAAGGCATGTGTGGGTACCGAGTCTGTATTTTATGTGATTTTAGTAGGAAGAATTATCTATGATTAATGTAAGAGTATTTAGGAAAGAAGTTGAGATATACAAGAATCATAGGGCTCGAATGACCTCCACATCATTGTAGTCACTTGACACTGAGTGCTTTAACATTCTTAACATATACTATAACGAGAAAGAAAGATACAACCATTCATTCGTAGCATGAAAGGAAAGAGAACTCATATGAATAAAATATATATTAAACCTATTAATATTCATATCTATTTATAATAAGTAACCTCAATATATTCATTGGTTCATTACAGAGTGTCACAGAGAGAAGACTGCAAGTCATGTGCATCACTTTGGACATATGTAGCTAAGCTAATAGAAAAGAAAAATAACAACTCCATGCTTAGTACATCCTTTCCTGAACCAGAATATCCACTCGCAGCAATTCAGAGAGCTTCACTTACTCTCTAACCTATTATTCCCTATGTATATCCAGATGATATATCTCTCTCTCTGTGTGTATATATCTTTTTCGCGAGAACTTGTATTTATCACTTTCCTAGTCTACCAAATTGCCTTGCCACACCCTCAGATCCATTTCCAAGTGTCAAATGTGGTCCTCCATGTGAGCATGTTCCTTCAGGCCTAAGCTCTCCACTCCATCTCATGATGATCTTCTAGAAGATTCCATCTGGGGCATGCTCTTTCCTAGGCCAACCTGTTTCTAGGCCAACATCTTATCTCGTGTGCAATCGATCACGATTTTCATGTGTTCTTCCCTCGATGCTCAAATTGATAAGTCCCAAACCTCCTTTCACGCGTCACGCACGCTATTTTCTTCCTTAATCCTTTTTCTTATGTGCTTTTACCTTACACGCCATTCTATAATTGGGGTCCCATGTGCCTAAGCACCTTCATACTTGGTCAATATTCTAGGGGCCCAACATCACCCCACACTACACCTGTTCTCCATCCTCGGAAACATTTTACTTGACCAAGATGCAAGATGTTTGATGGAACCAAGATGTAGATTTATACTTTACAAAATGAATAAGGAATGAAATAATAGGGAAAGGTGGATGAAGAATGGGGAAATCAATTCAATAGGCTAGGAAAGTCCTTTCACGGATCTAACTCCAGCTTTGTTCCACACTACGACCTCACCCTTCACCTTCTAGCATAGGTCATCCACCAAGGTGCTCACTTCATCAAAGCTTAGGCCAATCCCCTGGGTGCCCAAAGTGTCCACAATATTTTCCATCTCTTTTCCTAGGTCTTCAAGTGTGTCCATCCTTCTGGTGATCTGAGGGTATAACTCCTTCAGTCATGTTTTGATTGAGCCCCTTAGTGCCTCAATCTCCTCGGATCTTCTTTCTACTTCTGCCAAGACTTTATCCCTCTCTACCCTGTTTCCTTTATTTTTCTCCTAGAACTCTTTCAGCTCTGCTTCGTGGGTAGTGACCAAGGTGCTTGCTACCTTATCCATGTCTGTGCATGTGTCATATGTGGCTTCTACAGATGTGAAATGACCTTAATCTCTGCAAGTACTCATCTTTACTTGGCAACAAGTGCTATCACCTTAATTGGATGTTTTTGAAGGAGCAACCGCCTTCCTCTTTCAAGTGCACACGACCACTTCTTCTATAGATTCTAGTGCCAAGGGTTTCCTTTCTATAGTGAGGATGCACGTTAGGTATTCTAAGAATTCCAAAGTTGATGCATACCTCACGAGGATTGGCATTAGGTCTAGGCACTTTTATATGACGGTGCTCTTGACCGACTCCACCTTCTTGTAGACCTCCTGCACCTTTGCTTTTTCTTCCTTTAACTCATGCCTTAACTGTGCATTGATTAATTCCTCTTGTTTTAAACTCTTTTCCTTCTCTGCGGTTCTTCCTCCTTCTTCCCTAACTTTTCCTCTAATGCTCTGATCCTATCATTTTACGTGAATAGCCTAGCCTTGGTCTTGACTGCGACTTTGTTCAGAGCATTGCATACTTGCTCGTCTGAAAGTTCCTGAGAATTTACTAAGGGGTTATCTCCCTTAGATTCTGGAAACATGATGAGTGCTTTCTGGTAGACTTTAAAGTCTAGCTCATCAATGTGTGACTCAAACACCCAAGAGAGCATCTTCTTGTCTGGTACACACCATACTTTTCAAAAGACCCCATGGCTAGGAGCCTTTCCGTGGGTATGGTGCTTTGGAACCGTGTGTGTAACACCTTCTTTATGTCATCCACATAGCCCATTACCTGTCTCTTGTTGTATATCCAGAGTTCTTCTACCCGAGCGTGCACCTTTGGGGAAGCTAACTATTAGAGCAGGGCCTCCTAGGTTGTCATGTTCCTTTTCAACACTCTCCTCCTTCCCTTCCTTAAGCACTATGTCCGCACTGCACTCTAACTCTTGGTCTACAAGGGCTTCAAGCATCTTTTTCACTTCTCACTCTGCTACCTCAGTAATCTACTCTTTTGTAAAACTTATGGCTCCCTGCTTCTCCTTGGCATCCTTCTCATCTACCTTTGTGTCTTTGGTGCCTTCCTCATCTTGTGCACCCTTACACCATGCAAATACAAACTCTTACTTCTCCTCTCCACTCTCTTCCTCCAAGTCATAGACACTAAACACATGTGGTTCCTTGTCTTTCTTAGGCTCTTCTTCCTCATCATCATCTCCTTCACTCTCATCTTCTCCTTCTCCCAAGTATTTCTCAAAGTTGTCAGGTCACCTCCGAGTCAACTTCTTCATCCACCCTCTGCTTCTTCCTGAGAGGTGGCTTCTGATCAAGAGATTCGGCCTTCTCTTCTTCATTTGATGATTCTTCCATGGTGGTGGGTTTCTCGAGTGCCTCTACTTCTGGTGTCTTCTCCTTCACTAGAGACTTCTTTCTCTGTATGTAGGTGCTTGGCTTGGTGCTTGTAGATGGCATGCTCACTGTCTGAGTAGTCGGCACACTTGGTGCTCCTTCCTCTCCTCTGCCTCTCTTCTTAGATGCTAGCTTCTTCTTCCCCAAGGGGTCTTTAGGTATGGAGATTTTATCCTCCAAATACATGCCCTTTTCAAACTTCAACCTTATGCGCATGTACACACACGCCGTGGATCCTCCAGATGGGAAGTGTCATCAGCCTAGTCATTTAGATCTTGTGTGACATGTAATTCTCCATGTATGCATGCTTACCACTAGGGTAATTCAGCTTCTTCCTCATCTCCCTGTGTTCCCAGTCCAACCTTCCTAGTTCCATCCTTAGCTTCTTTGATTCTTTAAATCTGTTTACTCCCACTTGGAAGTATTGGGCAGTGAACGTGAAAGGAAGCTTACACCAAGGGCTCCATGATTCATTAATAAGCTTGAATCTGCCCAAGTAGTAGTGCTGGTACATTGCGAACTTAGCTTCTCCCTCAGTGGCTACTAGGAGTTGTTCAAGGATCCTCCACTCTTAATGGATTCCTCAGCGGGTATACCAATTTTCCAGCCATGCTTTGTGGGGATCCGTCATTATATCACAAGCATACTTCTTGAACCTCTTCGTGGGTAAAGGGTCTTCGGCTGGGTACTCCCACACGAACTTTTCTGATGCATCTAGCACTCTAATTTCTATAAACACTATGGTGAGCAAGACATTTCCAAAGAGGATCATGTCCCCTTCCTTCATGCACTTAACAATCTCCTCTGTAATGTACGTAGATAAGTTATATATCGTCCCTCTGTAATCTTCCTACAGACATGTAGCCAAGGTTTGTTGACCTACATCCATCTTTCTTGGCCATTTAGCTTAGTCACCAAATGCGTGGCCATTTTCATAATGGGGTCCTTGATGTTTGAAATATCATAGTACCATGACCCTTTCTTACAAGCATACTTAGTGATGGTCTCTTGAATAGCCTCCTTGTCACCAAGGTCATCTTCTAGGCTATCTCCCTCACATATGAGGCCTCAGGGGAATTATGAAATCAAATGGGAGTAACTCACATATTTCCAGACATCAACCACTAGTACAAGTAACTGATTCCCAAAATAAGGCAACTCATAGAGTTGCAACAACCCTTCACCAATTTAACCTTAATGTCATCGTCATATTTGGGAAAACCTTTAGGTGTGTTCTACTTGTTGGTGGGGTGTACCAATTCTAATGCCATTTCTTTCTCTCGTAGTGTTTTTACGGTGATTATAGTCACTAATAGGTATGCTTCTCAAGTGGGATTCCCATTCCTTTCCCATCATCACCCCATCTGGGTATTGCATCTCTACATATCTGTTATTCATTTGTGTCTACTCCAAGTTCTTGTTGTTTAGCCTTGGCTTTTCCCTTTCCTTTCTTGGGTGCCATGGTCGAGATATTTTTATCACACCTACCCTCTCTTTGTTACTCTGTCTTTCTTCTCCCAACCTTCGATCTCAGATCTCGTGATATAAGTCTTCTAAACTCGTGCCCTAGTTTATCAAACCCTAAATTGGATAAACTCTTCACAAGATAGTGCCTTTTCAACTCCTTCCACGCTCATGTAATTCCTTCTGGTTTGTAATCTCAAACTAGCTCTTTGTGTTTTAATCACATAGATCTTCCACTTGATCAAATCTGAAAACCCTAGTTTATAACACTCACTTATATCTCCAACTCTTCATTTTCATAAAGTAAAAATGAGAGTTCCCCGACCCTTTATTTATAGTTTTTACTTTTTCTAATCATTAAATGCTACTTTACCCACCCCCATAATTTGTTCATTTAATCCGTACTTTTCAAACAAATTTCATCTTCAACACCTTCACTCACATGCCCTTCCTACGTAAAAAATCCTCCAACCTTCTGGCACGTAACCCAACCAACCTAACAGGAGACTCTTGCACATGCTTAACCTACACTAAAGGCACTTCTTCTATCTAGATTCTTACTTTCACCTACCTCATGTTGCTTTAACTGTGCTTCCTTTTCCTTTGTATGTGGGATCTACCAGTAGCTTTATCTTGGCACTAACCATTCTATCTTTTCTCTTCATCTACCTCTTTCAATCGGGCTACACAACAAGGCTCTTCAACACAACTTCCTTGGTACTTTTAATCACATGCTTCTTCACTTTTCTCCACCCCACACTTAAATGATGCACGGTCCTCTAGCACACTCACAAATTCTTCAAAAATAGCAATAAGGTTACCAATACCCAAGGTGTAAAACAAAAACAACAATGTGAAATGAAAACCCAAGAAATGGAAAATGTATAAAGTAAACTTCTAAACTAACTGCAAAAACTACATTATTTACAAACACCAAGAAGAATTATTTATAGTAGGGCTTCAACCTACTACCATTGAAGTGTCTAGGTAATTTCATCCCATCAAGCACTTGTAATCGGCACACACACTTTGAATCAAGGACGTACAAAATTGTGTAGGGACCCAACCAATGGAATTTCAACTTTCCAGGATGGCACAAACACTTGGAATCATATAGTAACACCATCTACCCAACCTCAAACTTCTTGTTTCTAATGTGACAATCATGTCAAGCCTTTTTCTTTTCCTTTTTCGTTATCCGGCTCCATCGGGCACATGATCGTCTCTCATCTAGTTTTATTAGCTCATCAATCCTTTCTTCTAGCGCTTGTTCATCGGCTAATCCTCCTACATGCGCTATTTTCAGAGAAGGTAACATAAATTCAACCGGAAAAACATCTTACGTGCAAACACCAATTGAAAATGGGTGGCTTTGTTTAGTCTTTTATACATTATTCTCGTAATCCCATAACACTGCGATACTTTTTCATCCCAATCTTGTCTTCCAACATCACCGATTTTGATCAAGGTATGACTCGTATTTTTTAATGCTTCTATGGTTCCATATGCTTGTGGGTGATAGGGCATAGTCTTGTGATAAGCCACCATGAACTCGATAACAGATCCTCATAGTCTCATTTAGAAAATGTGTACCCCTATCATCGTCAAACTCAAAAGATATCCATACCTTGTGATAATGTTCTCCCATAAGAACATTTTCATTGTTGTTGCCATGTAATCTTTAGTTGGGGCTGCCTTTTCCCACCTTGTGAGATAATCCATGAAAGTGATGACATAACGTGACCCGAGTCATACGCACTCACTTTGGTGTAATAGGTCCTACAAAATCTATCACCCATTTTTCAAAACTCTCCATGCTAGGGATAGGCGCGAAAGGAATTTCATCTCTCCTTCCTGGTTTGTGAATGCACCGGCAAGTGGTCACATGCTTTACAATAATCTCTACAATCCCTATACAAGGTTTCCCACCATAATCTTGCCATTAATATCTTGCGCGGTGGCATCACCTACGTAATGCCCACCCACACTTCCTTCATGTGCTTCCTCCATGATGGCCAAGTGCTCATGCTCTAATACACACCTATGTAAAACTTCATCTCATCCCAAATTTTATAAGTCTCCACTAATCAACATGTAGGGTATGATGTGTATGGACAACTTCTTCTTCTATAATGCCTTCATTCCATCCAGGTGCCACACCTTCTTTTAAGAATACTACAATCTCCTCCAAATCCGAGGGCACGCGCCACAATCTAAATAGTTGGGCATCTAGCATTACTTCCTCAATACTTTGCACGTCCTCTCCTAAATCAATCCTTAACAGATGATTAGGCCCATAGTTGATTTTTTTGGGCTTCACTACAATGGTGAATTCAAACTCTTGAAACAACAACACCCATCGACATATGCGCCCTTGAAGAACGAGCTTGTTTACTAAATAATTTAATGCCATGTGGTCGAGTGTAGAATATAGAGGGTGTTTCCAACTGATATTTTCTAAACTTGAATAGCATGTAGATCATCAAAAATTCCTCACACTCGGTTTTGGTATAATTCTACTATGTTGGTGTTAGCTTCCTACTTGCAAAACTGAGAGGATGATCAATAATCCCTTCACCTAGTTATGCAAGCACTGCTCTAATGGCAGTCCCTGAGGCATCTACATGGACATGGAAGGGCTTATCCCAAGAGGGAAAACATAAAATAGGTGCGATGTAATAAGCCTATATTTTAATGTATCAAATGCCCTCTCTGCGCCTCTCCCTCATGGAAGGAAATTTTGTCTCTAAGCGGCTCCTCTAAAGGCGCGCTGATCTTGGCATATCCCTTAATGAATTTTCTATAATACCCCATATGCCCAAGGAATCCACACACTACACTCTGGATAAGTAGGCTCCTTAACCCCAAGATAACTCGCAACCTTTGGTAGTCTTCTTCGGCCCATACATATGATCTATAATGCCAACTTGATCTAGACATATAGGCTGAAATCCATTCATATAACTCTACTAGGAAGCAGCAGAAGAAGGTCATGTACAACTCATGGTAGAGGTTCTCTTCTACCCATCTACATGTATTAAACTCAGGTCTAGTGCTTTGAATCTCTGAGTAAATTCATCCTCCGTGCTCTTGAACCATGATTCAACATTTTCCAATGTTAACTGATCCATCATTACTCTTTACATAGATCATGATGCATGCTATATCCCACTACAACTTTGAAAAGAGATCTCAGTGCAGAAACCAAGATGTAGTCATTTTTACTCCTATCACAAAAGGAAGAACCCCATGCACACCGGCCTATCACCCAGCAGAAGTTGAGCACTCACCGAGGTACGTGTGGGTACCGAGTCTCTATTTTATGTGATTTTAGTGGGAAGCATTATCTATGATTAGTGTAAGAGTATTTAGGAAATAATTTGAGACATACAAGAACCATAGGGCTTAGAATGGCCTCTAGATCCTTGCAGTCACTTTAGATCGAGTGCTTTAATAGATTCCAGAACATATACTATAACAGAAAGAAAGATACAACCATTCATTCATAGCATGAAAGGAAAGATAACTCATATGAATGAAATATATATTAAACCCATTAATATTCATATCTATTTATAACATGTAGCCTCAATATTTCCATTGGTTCATTACAGAGTGTCACAGAGAGCGGACATCATGATCATGTGCATAACTAGACATATGTAGCTAAGCTAATAGAAAATAAAAATAAAAACTCCATGCTTAGTACATCCTTTCCTGAACTAGAATATCCACTTGCGAAATTCTACAGAGCTTCGCTTACTCTCTAACCTGTTATTCCCTATGTATACCCAGATGATATATCTCTGTGTGTGTGTGTGTGTATCTTTTACGTGGTAGACACTTGTATTTATCACTTTCCTGGGCTGCCAACTCACCTTGCCATGCCCTCAGATCTATTGCCAAGTGTCGAATGTGGTCCTCCATGTGAGAATGTTCCTTTAGGTCTGAGCTCTCCACTCCATCTCATGATGATCTTCTAGAAGATTCCATCTGGGGCATGCTCTTTATTGGGCCAACCTGTTGCCAGGCTAGCATCTTATCCATGTGCAACTGATCACGCTTTTCATGTGTTCTACCTTGGGTGCTCAAATTGGCTAAGTCTTGAACCTCCTTTCACGTGTCGTGCGCGCTATTTTCTTCCTTAAGCCTTTCTCTTGCATGCTTTTGCCTTGTGTGCCATTCTATAACTGGGATCCCACGCACCTAAGCGCCTTCATACTTGGTCAATATTCTAGGGGCCCAACACCATTGTTTTCTAGTCTTAGTGTGTCCCTTACTCATCTTCTTTATACCCTAGTTGAAAAAATGATAAAACTGCATGTTGTCTAGAAACATTTTTATCGCCATACACTTTCTAAGGTACTAAATATTTTACAACTTAGTGTAAGTCTCTCATACAAATAAAAACAAATTTCATGGAAATCCTTGTATAATTGCAAGATATGATAGTATTAGATCCATATATTTTGGTACACAACCTTGAGGTACATCCTAATGCAAATCGTGTCAAAAAAATTTGAGGAAAATTAATCCCAAAGTTGCATTGTTTGTAAAATCAAAACTTTGAAAACTTATGGAAGAATACTTAATTCAACCAATAGACTATTCAAAGCATGATTTTAAAACATATTAAATGTGGTAAATAAAAATTTGGGAATAATAATATGTACATATGTTTGTGATTTCAAAAAGGCTTGTCCAAAAGATGACTTTCCTTTACCAAACATTGATTTGATCATGGATTCAATAGCAGGTCATGAAATGCTTTCCCTAATGGATGGATTTTCTTTCTACAATCGGATACAAATTTTTGAATTATATCAACATAAAAAAATTCAATACAACATGGGACACATTTTTTATAAGTTCGTGTATTTTCTCCTTAAAAATACAAGTGCTACATATCAGAGAGCAATGACAATAATATTTCACAGTATGCTAAAAAGATTATGTAGACAACATCCTAAAAAATTCTAAAACATAAGTACATCATCTAGAATTATTACAGAGCATCTATGAAATATTTCATGAATATAAAGTAAGGATTACTCCTAAGAAATGTGATTTTTGTGTGATATCAGAAAATTACTAGGATTTATTGTTTCATGAAGAGGCATAGAAGTATACCCTGCAAAGGTCAAAGCAATCATGGAAATGCCTCCTCCCCAAAATCTCAAGAAACTAAAAGGTCTTCAAGGAAAGATCCAATCAATCAGAAGGTTCATTTCACAACTGGAAGATAAGTGTCATCTTCGATTCAATCGATTTACAAAAAGAGATGTCCAAGTTCACTGGAACCAAGAATGTCAATATTATTTTGTAAAATAAAAATAACATCTATCAATTCCACTAGTTCTCATGCCACCAATATCAGATAAACCAATGCTTCTCTACACATCTACTACAGAATATACAATAGGAGAATTGTTAGCACAACATAATGATTAAGGAAAAGAATAAGTAGTATATTATAATAGTAAAACACTTATTTATCATGAGTGAAGTATTAACGGGTTGAGAAAGTGTGTTTAGCAATATCTTTCACATTTCACAAACTATACCACTATTTTCTCAATCATATAACCAAACTTATTGTAAAATTATATCCCCTCAAATATCTACTATCTAGACCCATTCTCATAGGAAGAATGTCAAGTTGGGTCATTCTACTTAGTGAGTTTGATATCTATTTTTAATTCAAAAACCAATTAAAGGACAATCTCTTTAAAATAAACTTGTTAGGACACCTCTACTAGGATCGAAACCTCTTCATTTCAAATTTCCAAATGAAGAAATATTATATGTTAATACATCTACTTCTTGGACCATACAATTTGATGGATATTGTAATGTTTATGGATCAAGAGCTGGTATTCTACTTATCACACTAGATGGAAATGTTATTCCAAAATATTTTCATTTGGCCTTCCCCTGCACAAACAATATTGTAGAATATGAAGCCCTCATATCTAGTTTGAAATTGGCTTAACATGAAATATTAAAGAGTTAGAAGTGTTTGGTAATTTTCCTCTAATTCTCAAATAATTCATAAATGAATACCAGTAAAAGAAGAAAATACAATTTTATAAAAAATCATGGTGGGGAGTCTTTGAGGTTACTTTTAGTTGATCACATTTGAAAAAATTCCTTGCCTTCAAAATAAATCAGCGGATGCAATGAAAACTATTGGATATATTTTTTAGCTCAACTCCCATCAAACACATACCAAGTTTCTCAATGAACATCTTCTGGTTCCAACCTATGATTTTCTTGAGTGAACCATGGTCTATGAAATAGTTGGTCCTGACAATCCTTGTATCATGACATTTATACTTTCATCTCATTACACCTACATATCCTAAAAATATGAACTCCCAAGATAAACAAGCCTTAGCACAACATGCTTCACACTATACCATAATTACCAACACCATTTATCAAAGAGGCTATGATGGGACTCTATTAATATGTCTCAACCAAGATGAAATAATCCAAACCCCATAAAATGTACATGTTGGTGTTTTTGGAGCACATACAAGTAGCATGGTTTTATAAAAGATCTTATGTCTCGGTTACTATTGACCGGAGTATGATGCATGTAAATTCATCAAGAAGTATGTTTCTTGTCAAATGAAATCTCATTTATGTACCTTTCCGAATTTTGTAACCAATCACTACACATTGGCATGTTTCCCAATGGATGTTAAACCTTATACAAAAAATAAACCCTACCTCATTTAATGGCCATAAGTTCAATATCATTTACACAGATTATTTTACCAAATAGGTAGAGGTAATGCCTCTCACATATGTCACTGGTAATAATATTGTTTCTCCAAGTAGTTTGCGTATGTAAGAGAAAAAAAGATAACGTAAGGGTGAGGAGGAATACCTATGAGTGAAGGTAGAAGGTAGAGTACATGCAACCTAATTTCCGATCCAATGCTGATTGCGATAAATTTTTTATATGAGGAACTACCTGCGAATACAAATAAGACCAAAAGAGGAATATTAAACAATATATATCATTGGGTACTAGCGTATGCTAGATCCAAGAAGTTTGTTACTTCCTCGATGGTTGTCAATCCACTGTTTAAAACAACTTAATGCAAGAAATGATGTAAACCAATAATGTCCTATTGTAGTCGATATGATTAGGTTATATCATTCAAGTACAATAAAAAATCTAATCTAACAGACTAGGTTATGATCAGATCTAGAAATCAGATAGGTAAATAAAGTGATTGGGATAGGTCAGGGTCAAGCTTTAAATGATTTGGGTTGTTTGGATGAAAGGTCTAAGGTTGTTGTTATAGGCAGGTTTATCAGATATAGAGACCAATGTCGGTAGGGTATGACTGATGTCAGGTTGAGAGGAAACTGATGACAGTTTGGGTTAGCTAGAATTGGTAGGGTCGGGCTGGTAGAAACTTAGTGAAGGTGGATTTTGGTGATTCTCTAGGATTTCCTAGGGAATGGACAAATAATGGGGAGGTAGATGACAATGTTGGGGGTAGTCAAAGGTGTTTGGAGTTAGGTATGGGAGGCTGGGAGGTTGTAGATGGTTGGGTAAAGGGATTGACAGGAGGTGAGAGGTGATGGGATGTAAAGGAGATTAGAACTCCCAAAATAGAGATGAAGAAGCTAATCTAAATAAATATGGGAAGGTGTAGATCCAAATGTACTTATTGGTGTTTGTAGACCTAGTGGTTGGATGGAGGTGGTGGTTGATCCATGGAACTGGTGGTTAGTTCCGTAGTTGTGCTTCCTAGAATGTTACTTTGAATGCTTTCCTTTCGAGTAGTGCTTGGTTTCTAGTTCAGGATGTCTCAATGTGCAGGAGTGCTTTGGTACATGCTTACATGTAAATCTCTCTTCTCCAAGACTTGAATAATTATTCCAACCTCCCAACAAGGTTACCAAAATGAATATATGGTAACCGATGATGGTTTAGGGTGACCAACATTGATTTAGGGTTGACCGGTGTCGGTTAAGGTGGGAAATCCTAGGTTTACTAAAAATGACAGATCTTGGTAGTATTTTTGGCCAACTTTATCTATTCTCGTGGATTAAAAAGCTGAATGTTGCGCTTAGATAAGCGGGAAATGGTTAGAGGAGAATAGGCATGTGATTTTTTTTTTTATTATTGGCAAATAGTTTTTCAAAGGGACTATACCCTTGATTACAAAAGATGGCCTAAAAGCCGAATAAGAAAGAGAACCGAGAGAGAAAAGGATCGAGAATCCAAATGTGACAATGAAGTTCGAGTAACCAAAAATAGCTACCAACACTAGACAAAATAGCAAAATTACTCCAAACAAGCATAAAAGTGCAGCAAAAAATAGCAAAAAAACAAACAAGGATAGCAAAAGCAACTACAACTACTTTTAGCATCTTTGTCTATGTTGGTTTTGATATTCTTCCAGGATTTGAACATACCCAAAGTTGTCATGTGGGCAGCGTCATTATAATCCAGCTGCTCAATGGTCTTCTTGCTTTCCTTATCATTACCCCAAAGTGTTGCCGGAACTCCGCTTAGGTTGGAGACACTTTTGACATGTTGCTCAATGAACTCCTCAATCGCCCTAAAGATGGCCATGTTGTAATCATGTCGAGTTTTGGCCTTCCCTAAACGGGAGTCTAAGGAGTGCAGTTTCTTGTAGATATCATCAATGCATGCTCTTTGTCAATATCCTCCTCCTCCTCCTTCTTCCTCTTTCCTTTCTGTTTTGCCAAGTTCTTAACTTCATCCTTCAACAGTATCATATCAGCCTCTAAGGCTTCCAAATTTTTTAAGGAGCTTTCCAAATGCACTTCTCGAGGACCTGCACTACTAATATTCGGAGGTTGTGAGAAATTTCAAATTCATGAGAACCCTTCTCCACAACAAGAGTCTCAAGGTTAAGCTTCCGAGAAGCCCTCAGTAACTGGTCTACACGAGGTAGAGGCTAAGTGGGGGCATGTGATTTTAGGGTTGAACTAATTATTATTTTATTAAGATAGGTAGGACTAATTCTTAGTTATTTATTCTCGAGTGGATATTGAGTCCTAGTAAAGGGAAACATCTTTAGAATAGGTATATGATGAGATGTCTAGGTGAGGTGGAAATTTGTTTAACTAATGTAATTAAATAATGACTATTGTGAGCATGGAAATTAATTTAAATATGGGTAATTAAATTAATATACATGTGGGGTAAAGGGATAGTGTGACCTAAATTTGATGTCTAAATTTTTCCCCTTTTTGTCGCGTAGCTTATATTAGTAAGCGATGATGACAAAAATAGGAAGTGATTGCCTCATTTGTGGGTGAAGGTGATCCCCTCAAACCAGGGAACTCGATGAGGTGTTATATGTAATTGGTGAATGGTTTGAAAAATGTGTAGTTGGAGGAAATGGAGGTAGGTGAGGATTGGTATGAGTACTATGGGAAAGGGTGATATTCAACTCTAGTAATAAGTAATAGGCTAGGGTCAAAATCGGGTAATGGGTAATGGCAATCAAACACATGCACACGTATAGATTGTAATATAGTACCAGGTTGAAGAGCTTGCAAACTCTACATCATCCAAGGTCGATAGGTTTATCCAAAAAGGGTGAAGTGGTTTAGGTATCCAAGGTTTATGATATGGTCCAAAACACAACGTAGGGGCGGGAGTAAGAACATTTAGGTATGTTTCGGTACATTAAAGGTTTTTTCGAGATAAAGGGAATGACAATAGGCAAGGTATGGTTGTTAGGATAAAACAACATTGGTAACAACATCACAAGGTATAACAAGTACATAAGGTCAATGGTCACACCAAGTAGGTCAGGTTTAGGTAAATAGGTCGTGGCACAGGTAAGGCCAAGGTATAGGTAAAATAAAAAATCCCAAGATGCAACGAAGGAAATGTAGGGGTAGTTTGGGCTCGTAGGTATGGTTCCATAGGTGTCTAGAATGATAAAAGGTGTGTGAGAACTAATGGGTGTAGGTAAAAGGAAGCTTAGCAAGGGAAAATAGCTATAAGGGTTGACCGATGCTGGTTATAGGGTGACCAACATCGATTGTCTAGGGCACAAATATGATCGACATCGTCAGGTCAAGTTGGGTTTATAAAATAAAAATTCCATATTTTATGGAATCATTGTTGTGTTGTGACTTTTGAGAAAATGACAGAGTTGTTTGACCTTGTAGCACTTTTCCTAGAGAGAAGGACAAGGCATTATATCGAATTGAGGTGGAGATTACGAGTTGGTGAGAGGAGCTAGTAGATGGGTCCACAAGAGCGGTGTGATCGATTTGATTGGTTGGAGGTGAGGAGTGGATTTTGGCATGGCAGAGGTGGGAGAGGGTTTGGGTGGGCCATCGGTGTAGTCACATAATGTACCACCATGTTGATGGGACCGAGATGAGGTAAGATTTGATCCAATTCTACGCTTGTTAGTTGAAATAGTTTGTAGAAATTGGTTTGGGTAGAAATGGTTTTGGGTAGGAATTAATTTTGAATTTGGAAGTAAAATTGATGAAATGGGAAGGGTAGGAATTCCAATGTGGGTTAAATATGGGTAGGGAGAAAGGTAGTGGAGGTTTGGGTAGGATAGGGTAGGTATTTAGGTCATAATGGTCAAATTTTGAGAAATGGGGGAAGGGTTTGTGGGTTTGGACAAGATCTGAAAGTGACCGGCATCGCTAAGGGTGGATGACGTCATCATCCATAGCCAATATCAATCAAATAGCAGGTGACCCGATGTCGGTCATGATGGAATGATGCTGGTCATCGCTGGATCGATGTCGATGACTTTTGAGGAAAAATAGATCAAGAAAGGGTTATGGTGGGAGGGAAAGATAAGTAGTGAGGTATAAAGGAAAGTGTGTTGAGAATAGGTAGGGTAAAAGGTATATATGATATGAGTTGAGGGGTGTGAAAGTGGGATGGGAGAAAGGGGTAGGTTGTTAGGGTTGCGGGAAATAAATAATAAGATTTTCGGGAATAGGTTAGTCGGGTAAGTGATATGTTAAGTGTGGTCAAGATTTAATAATGGTGTGGTTTATTAGGTATAGGATAGGGACCAGCACAGATGATAGACATAGTATCGCCTCTCGTTACTAGTTGTACGAGGGATCATGATGGAAGAGGAGTGGTGTCACATTATAGATGTCAACCTTATTGGGGTCAGACACTATAGGAACATAGCCGGGAGCTAAGATTGATAGTCACACTCATCGACAGATGGGATTCAATGACCAACACATTTCATTTATCGATGGGTGAGATCATAGTCACCCTAGAGGATGTGTACATGATCTTATAATTACCGATAGTGGGGACACGGAGTTTATTATATTTCTTTAGAGGCATTAGAAGAGATGATGTTGATAGTGTTTGGAGAGGGGATGACAGAGACGAGGTTTCATAGCGTGAGCCTAAGCTTTGGAGATATGTATGTGGCCCATCCTGAGGAGATGAGGTTGGTTGTTCTGATCATGGAGGTAGTGTGTTGTTTTGTGTTGCGTATTTAGAGGGTGGGAGATTCCCTTAGGTGCTAATGGGATTCCTCCATGACATGATGGAGGATAGGATCTATTTTGTTTGGGTGCCAACATTCTTGGTGCAGCATTACGGGAGTTGTGGGCCTATGAGAGGTTGCAAAGCTCATAGTTTGTGTTGCACCTATCTTCTCCATCATTGGGCATATGAGAACATCATATGTGTGTGTTTAGTTTGTATACCTTAGCTAGATGCATTCGATGCGGCCTTGGTTTGAGTTGGATATATGCGTTGGGTTCCTATTTTTATAGAATGCATGGTTTCCAAAGCTACACATGACATAGTGTAATACAGGAATATACTAGATGGGTTATCTTGACTGGACATTATTTGGAGGTCATATGTTGGCTTCCCTTCCTACGTGGTAGATGGCGGTAGAGTTAGAAAATTTGTAGCTATTGAGGTGGATAGAGGGCATTGTCTTTGGTGAGCATGAGATGATACTTGCTGATAGATTCAAGAAGTAATTTAGGCTGGCCTAGAATGTGCCACCACCATTCCCTCGGACAGGAGAGACAATGTTGAGAGCCCTATTCCTCTACCATAGGCGATGGTGCCGACAACACAAGAGGAGCAGTCTTCGACCAATAGAATGACGATTCCGAGTTATAGATAGATACATGAAGTGGTGGGAAGTTTAGCTATGAGTAGTACCACCTGAGGCCGAGGGTAGCCAAACTTAGCTTCCTTAGAGTTCATAAGGATACTTTACGACTGTAAAAGTTATTACTTTACAAGCCCGGATCACGACATTATAGTGGAAGCCGATGGGGTCCGAGGCATAGGTTATTGTATTATAGGCATAGGTGGTGGCCTTACGACGCATATTACACAAGGACAGTACCCGCAAAGGGTGGGGATGGAGACGGGGAATAGTTGACCACCCTACATACATAGGTAGTAAGTTTGTAGGGCCGATTGGAAACTAAACAAGCTCATATTGTGACCTTTCGGACCTTCGTGCCCAAGTCATAGTGCAGAAGCACCTTAGGCTCGAGGATTTGGTCCCATGGTATAGGCATCAACAGACGAGGGTCCCATAGTGCAGCGAGGAGGGCATGGTTCACAGGTATAGGGGCTAAGGATGCCGCAGCATGGCGTAGTTTGCAGGGTTGCTATGAGACCCATGGCACCACCACAGACAATGTCGATGGTTAGATTCAGAAATGCCTTGAATGAGGCTAGGTACTACTAGGATCATTCAATCCTTCCGGGATAGACATCCCGTCATATGTAAAGTAAAGGTACATCAATCCTCAAGTGAGAGGATGAGATCTCACACACATAGTGCGGTGAGTACTGAGGGTGGCACAAGCATAAAGACAAGATCGGGGGAGGCCACTAGTTAAAGAGTCCTCACCTAGCTGCAAGCCAGGTAGAGGAAAGGGCTGACCCATAGAGGGTGGAGAGATGATGGTAGGGTGTCGAGCTAGAGGAGAGGAGGAAGAGACAGATGAGTCTAACTCGGACGTCAAATGGGCCGACAAATGATGTTGTCGGTTTGTATATAATTTTGATATATAACTTTGCTCCTGCGTGTCGATGATAGTGAGGCTTTACATGAGAGGTTTTTGATCTTTTTATCATATACCAGCCTACGATCAAGATGGTGAGGCTATATATGAGATTTTGAGATAATTATATTATTCGTATCTTTATAAATATGTTTTGATACACGAATCTCCCATTTATATAGTTGATGATATTTATTGGATGAATGATGTATTTGGCTTTAATTTCCATTTTTATTTGTATATGGATGGAAACTACGTGGATTATGCATGGTAGAGTTAGGTCGGTTTAGGAATGATGAGTCGGTATAGGCATGGTTCGATTAGGTTGGTTTAGGCATGATAAGTCGGGTATAGGCATGTTTAAGTTAGGTTGGTTTTGGCATGATGAGTCGTATTGGTATGGTTGAGTTAGGTCGGTTTAGGCATGATGGAGTAAGCTCGGTTTAGGCATGGTTTGAGTTATTTCAGTTATGCATGGTTTGAGTTAGGTCGATTAAGCATGGTTTTGATCTTGTTTTGGTTTGGTTTAATTTTCAATTTATTAGTAGCATGGGAAATAAATGATGAGTTATATGTATGTTATGGTGTAAATTTCTAAAAACATTGATATGATAAAAATGTGGAATGATTGATTAGATTTTTATGATGTGGTAACATGGTAGAAATGTATGTGTGGTAAATTTATAAGATTTGTGAAGAATGGAAACTAATTACACTAGACTTGTTAATAGAAAATGTGTGGGGGAAAATGGTTAGGGTAAAGAATGGTTGAGCTAACCTTCAAGGGCCCCATGCCTTAGGAGTGTTGCCTACATAGCCTCGATGAAAAGAGGCCTCAGGTCAATGTAGTTCTCCCATAAGCTAGGGAAGAATATGATGAATTAGAGGAATGGGTTTGTAGGTTTTAGGCATGGTTAAGTCTAGGTCATAGGCATGGTTGAGTCTTGGTCATAGGCATGGTTGAGTCTTAGGTGATAGTGATGGTTTTTAAATGTAGGTGTTATTGATCAGTGCCGGTATAGGGTAATCAATAAGTAATTAATAAGGTGAATGGTAAGAGGTGGTAAAAGAGCCGTTTAATTGATAAGAAACCTAATGAGTCTATCATACCCAATATGGGCTTATGAATGTAAGAACCTAAATGATTTTGCATAATGGATGATTTCAAGGGTGAAGAAAGTCACATGATCATGAAATTTCACAGTTACAGTGAGTCCCTTGAGAAAATAGGAAATTAGGGTGAAAAGGAAATGAGGTGAAAATGGGTGGTTTAGTGTAACTTAATGTACAACAACATGTTTACCTAGAAAGAAACCCATGATCAAAAATAGGAAAATCCATGACAAAAAGTTATCATTTTCTTCATCATTTTTCTATTTTTTTATAGAATGATTGATGTGGGAAGTCTATATGGGATGATTATATTATCTCCTTGAGGTCTTCATGAAGCTGATCGATGCGGGAAGCTTCTGAACATTTTATTATATTTTTGCAATGACTTTATATAGCTTTCCTTTGAGGGAGCAATCTATTTATAATGAGGTAGAGAGAAGAGATGTCATTTTTCAAGGAGTCATATTTTTGTTGGAAGTTTGACTCAAGGAGTTACATCCTTTTTTTTTTCGACGACTATGTCCGGAGAAGACTATAGAGGAAAATTGTGTTCTTCTTTAGAAGAAAAAACCATAGTGCACATAGATTAACTATGAAAGATATGGTTTCAAGTGATGAATGACCATGGGATTCCATATTTGAAAAAGATGAAAATTATCCATGAGAATCATGCCATGAGTAGACTTGTAGTGCTCATATTGAAGATAAGGATATAAGGTGATGGGTAACCATATGACTCTTTTTAGTCATTGATCCTCAAAATGGGTAACATGGAAGGTGAACAACACTCAAAGGATGAGTGGTCAATAGATAAAAGGTGATATAGGACTTGATTTCAACAATAAGAAGGTCTAAGATGCAAGGCATTAAGGGACTCGAGTTCATTTTTACCTTCAAGTGAAGACAAACGATAATCACCTAATCCATATGCATGACTAATGATATAGGGTCCAAGCCAATTAGCAGAAAATTTTCCTTGTTTACTTTTCTCTTATTTGGTTACATGTTGATTTTCCTTCAGGATGAGGTTGTTGTACACAACCAAAATTACATATGCTGCATTGTCAAAAAATGGTTACAAAAGTCCCCAATGATGATTCAGGTCCTTTCAAGAAGGCATTCAAGCTCCAATTTCCATTCACAATGTATATTTGTTTCCTAGACATCTTTACTTATCCTCCCCATGTTTTTTCCATCTTCCTACCTCTTTCTACGCATGTTTTGGCCTTTAGTGCCAGGACCGCCACCACCCAAAAATAGGGCGGCATTCCTGAAACCACCGCCCTACCAAGGGTGGCGGTCCTGCCCACTTTTTCAGATTCTCTCACCCATGTTTCAACATGTGAATGTTCACTTAATTTCACTTTTTTCACGCATCCATGAGCCAAATTGTCTAAAATTATCTTTGACTATTTGGTTCTCCTTCCTCCTATTTTTAAATATATTTAATTATTTGGAACTACTCCTTCTTGCCTTGAGCTTTAAGGCACCTCCCATCCTCCATTATTATATATTCCATGCTTGTATTGGCCTGCTAATTTTTGTGTATATTGCATTGTATTGCTACAATCTTGCTAGGAATTGCATAGCCAATATCTCGATGTCTTGTGTTATCTCTTCTACCTACATTGCATCCGGACTGCCATCAAGTTGTCATTGCTCAAGTGCCATCCTCTTGTTGTTGTTCTTGAATTCCCAATCCCTTGGACTCATATGAAAAACTAGAGAAAGAAAGGAACATGCTGAGGGGATAGATATAGACACAACCAGATTTTCTAAATCACTTGCTTGTCTAGGTTATAATTGTGTGTTTCCTTGCCGATTTCTTTAATTGTCAATTTTAAGTCACTAGTTTTAGTTACATATCAAATAGAGTATAAAATAATTTATTTCAATAAATTATTCAATCATAAGTAGATTAAATCATTAGTAAGACTTCCTCTTAACATTACCAGGAGGTTGTGGGGAACAATAGCCCCTTTCGGGGTCATGATTTGTTATTCACCTCGAGGTAGGGTTTGAAGGGTTCTTGATTGGATTAGGTTATTTGTTTTAGATTAGATTTATACATTTTCACAAGTAACAAGGTACATCCGGTGATTGTTTGTCTTTAGTTTATTTATTATATTAGAATGCATTACTTAAAAATTAGAAAAGAACAAAAGATTTCCTTTGGCATTAGTTACTTTTATTACTTTTATCCATAATATTGTGAAAAATCCAAAAACATAGATTAGATTTCCTTTAATATTTTTTTGCTTATCGAAAATCATTTTACTTCATTCTCGTATGACCATCAATGGCCCACAAAAGGAAAATGCGTATAGTTTTGATCCCTTGGTCCCAAAACCCAATGAGCCATAATTGATAACGACATTAATAATAGTTTATGTTTGACAGTCTTATATGCACCCACAACTTTTTTGAGAAAATAGAACAACTTAATATGTTAAACATCGCCATGCTAATCAAACCTATGACTATTGGACTACTCTTGGCAATAGGGTTTTATTATGCGCATGACCATTCAAGGGCCACAACCTCCATGAGTTTTGGGTGTGATCCTCAAGTCCCACAACCCAATGGGCCAGGTAGTCGATAGACATTGACACTAGTTTGCATACATTAGTATTAAGATCTTCACCATTTCCACCAGATATTATTGCACATATTTCCTTACTGAACACAGTAGCTAATTAGGCTAAGACTTTTATGACTAGACAAGAAAAATCACCCATTAATACCTATGGATCCATCACACCTCTCATTCTTACTTCTATGACCTTGTCTAGAAATCTATATGAGGCAACCGCAAGTCATTTTTTGCATGTTCAACAACCTAAAAATAGAATCTCAATAGAGATCAACATTGATTGGATTCTACGAGTGGCTACTATCTTAGACCGAGCCATCACACCACTTTAAGTTAGGAGAGAATTATTTTTCTTAGATTCGTAGATCCTGACATTGCATGTTGAAGATATAGGATTTCCCAATTAGCTTGATCCCCATGACCACACTCACATTTACACTCATTCTACACCAGCTTTCTTGGCATGACCTCGAGAGGTCAAGTGTGAAGAAGGTCCCGTGTTGATTTTTTTTCATACAAATTGGTGAACCCAACGTGAATCAAACAGTCTCTAAATGTTTATGTTATCTTCGTCCATCCTTTATTCTACAGGTATTCTTATACCCCCCGAATATTTCGGATACGACAAGTATGGTCACCTATCCTAGGTTTTGACATGTACAAATACCAATCAAGTATACCAATAAAATCACCTTCACTTTGAACATGGGTGGAAAACCGCTCATCTTCTCAAAACCCTCTACTTCATGAACCAATGTTGGTTCCTTTGTGCGTATTGATAAACTTGACCAGTCACGCAGACCTATCCTCTGGAAAAATCAAGTTCAAACATCATGAATTTTCTTGGTGAAGCAAGTTCATCTCCTCGAGTATTGTTTTGACATCCCATTAGCATGCAATCGATCAACTCCCACAAAGATGAGGAATATTTAGAATGATATGCTAGGAGTGAACAACACTTCGAGAACATGAACTTAGATTTTGATAGGTTGCAAGGACAAGGTGATGTCTTGCACCAAAAAAATTACGCTACTCCCTCTACCAATCAAAAATACTTTGATGCATCAATGAGGGGTGGCAACATAGTAAAAATTCATAGTAGGATACCATACTCCTCAACAACCTCCGAGGGTTAAAAAAAAAAAGTACCTAAGCAAAGGATTATCCCATCAATGGGTGATGTCATTTCATATTTGATAGATAGATTAAAGGAGTTAGAGCTTGACCAAAATACTCATAATTCATATGCAAGGCAAGTGTGAACTTCTCTCTACCCTCCCCTCGAATTATAGACAAATACCTACTTTCGCACGAGAATCCTATAGTTTATATGAATATTCAAAACCCTAGAGATCTTCTTATGGGGACAGAAACCTTGGGTATGCCCCCAAGCCACGTATGGATATCTACAATAGGCACCAACCACAAGTGTGTTCCCAAATGCCATACCATCCAAAAATGGAATGTTCCCTGGCTTTGTGCCTTCGATTCCATATCAAGGTAATTAACCCTCTATGTACACATGTATTCTAAATCTATGTAGGGGGCCATGTATACCTACTTTGAGGTGCTCGTATGGACAACCGCGAGGGGATGCCATATACCCAAAAAATGTCTATGATGTCTCATTTTAGTAACCGATTGAACCCCCACCTCTCCGGCAAAGGATCTTCAATGGTGGAAACATACACAATGGGGACCTACTCTGAATATCTCAAGGAACCCCTATAATTTTCCATTCGAGATAGTCATACTCCCAAGACCCTTGCCTAATCTTTCAAAAATTCAAAGGGAGGCGATCCTAACACCCATATCAAGTCTTATCAATGGCCATTCGAGAGTCAAGCTCCATGGGACATAGTCATTATAAAATTTTTCCCTAAGATGCTAGAATGTATTGCTCTCATTGGTACTATAAGATACCATAGGATTCAATACACTCGTTTAAGCAACTCATATCGAGAATTTATTAAACCTTTGTTACGTGACAAAATTCAGCAAAAGGAAATGAAAAGAAAATAATTATTCTAAAGTTATTTTCAAAGGTTGACTTCTAAAGTAGAAGAAATATATATTAAAGACCCCTTTAAAACAGACTCGGGAGTTATGTACATGGAATTCCCTTATAAAATTGGGAGGAATAAAGATTTAAATGATTTCTCTAACACCTTACAAAAAGGAGAGATTAAAATTTACAATTGTAAGACCTCTTAGGGATAAATGCAATTATTTATAAAAGAATTGTTATGAAAGGGTGTGTTTGTTACCAAAATACCTAGGGGAATTATTTAAATCCATGATAAGGATAGAAATGGAGAGGGAGAGAGATTTATTTGGGAAGTGGATCAATAATTTTTATGTGGTCTAAGTGAAGGCAAGTGGTGGGAATTGGAGAGGGGCATTCTTGAAGGGTGTCCTTCTTGGGGTACATAAAGTATAACCCAAGATGGTTCTGGATAGGGAAAGAAGATATTTTAATTGATTTAATTCCTCCATATAATACAGCCATAGCTTGAGGTGCCGAGATCCGGGTTACCACGTAGGAATTCATTGAGGAACATAGAGTCCTTCCCATCCTTCTATACATATAAGTATTTAATTTTACAACTATTGTTTGTGTAATGAATTTACATTTTTTTCACATTTATAAAAGAAATTTTTATATGTCTATTTTGATTTTGTTAAAATAATTAAAATTCATCTGTAATATATATCTATTAGATGTTTTATACGGAAAACTATATTTTTTTAACATGAAATTATTGGTCTGGAAAAAGTCACGTCACATTTTGGTATCAGAGCAATTAATCCTATAAGGCTTGTGACGTGGGTTAAATAATTGTATAAATAATGTAAATAAATAAATATTAAAATTATTTAAAAGGGAAAGAGAGAGAGAATTCAATATTAAATGATTATATTTAATTACTTTATTATTATAATTTTTCTTTTATTACTTTTCACATTAGACTTTAGGTTTTTGAATTTTCTCATTGGCCTTTAAAATTTTATGACAAAGGGTTAATTTGGTTAGTGAAATATTTTATTTAATACCTATAGTGTGTAATATGTGCAGGTCAAGGTAAATTGTGGGGTAAAGGGATGTGTAAATAATTGAATGGTCTCCCACAGAGACAACCCTCCTCGAGAAGAGGAATTTGAATTTTTCCTATTGGTCTATGACATAAGGGTAATTTAAACGGGGCCATAATTTAATTCTAATATTGTTACTATTAATATTTAAACTATAGGTTATGTAAGCTATGTCTATCATATGCTAAGTGGTTAATTAAAATAAAATTACCGCCTAACCTAATTTTAAATTTTAAATTAAATTTTACCTATATATTTAACCTATGTCCTAGGGACCCCTAGAAAATTTTATGGGATTTTGAATTATATTAAGTATAATTTGAATAAATTATAGTAGTTGGACCACACTCATATTAATGCTTAGTATGAAATTCTAAACCTAGGACATATATGTAACGACCCAAAAAAATCACACACGCTAACAACACAGTAAAATATAGGATAATTTTTTTTTTTACTTGATTGACACAAAACATGACACAACATGTCGCCACCAAGGTTACAACTAACTCTGTGAACAACTCGATACAAGGATGACCACAAAGGTAGCACGAAATGTTCACACCCATCAAGGATAATTCACTTTTCTTTTTGACAAGACAACATAGGAAACCACCACATAACACACTTATAGATAGGGCAAGCCACAATGAGAAATTATTGAAGGTTATTTATTTTGATAAAACATCTTTTGATCCTTAACTTAAGTTTTCTAGGACTCTAGATATGATTCGTACAATTCCTCTTACAACGCTAAGTTTCTTACTTTTACTTTGAAGAGAAATTTTCTTTAAGTCTTCTTTATTATGACCTTTATTTGCTTAATTTGTTTATTTAGAAAAAGGGGTAATTTAATTCCACAAGGCTATCTATTCACACTAACGCTACTAGAACTCATTCGTGCCCATATGACAACATGGGTTTGCATTCAACACACTTAAGAGAAGAAATACAAAGTGCCTTGGAAAAGGTTAGAGGGAGAAGGTTTAGTTGAAATCATCTTTAAGACCTCATTAGTTATTGTCACACAGTTAATTGAAGCTAGAGATCTTAACCAGAATTATTAAAGGCTTTACCGAATGAGTTTTATAAAATAAAACAATTTACCTTCCAATGGCTAATAGATAGATTGTGTGGTTTCAAAATTGTTTTCTCCGGCTTATTAAATCTTATTATCTTCCAGAATTAACCTTAGATATCCCTTACGTTCGTTTAAGAATTTCACCATAAAAGGGATAGTGTTCACTAGTGTAGTTAGGGATATCAAGTTATATAATGTTACTTAATAAAGGATGGTTTCATCTTTGATCACTTAAGGAATTACATGCTCTCAAGTTGGTCACCGCTACATTAATTTATTTGCAATATAAATTTTAGTTTAACTTCTATAAGTATTAAACAACCCATTTTATTTTACTTATGACACATTATTACTAAGTCTTAGAAATAATTTAACTCAACATTTATTCACAAGGGTAAAGTTTAACAATACTCATTTACGAAAAAAAAACAAGGTTACATCAACTCTTAGAATACCGATAATCCATTAAAGCCACTCAACAAAGAAGTAAACCAATTTTCTTATATTTTCCAAGATAGGCAGACAATCCAAGGTTTCCAAAGTTAATATGACATAATCCACAATACAATACACTAAGACATTGATCCTCTTCTACATTTTCCACTAGGCGTTATCAATGGTTGAACAATATAAAAATTATTAATGCAAAAGAACTTCTCAACTGAGGTTGATGCAAAAGTATACAATTCTATCCCTCATTTACAAGCATAAGCCATCTGCAACAATTTTTTTATTTACAAGAGTTAGTTCGTGAGAACTAAGCAAGATAAGGCTACACAAAGCCACCATAACTAAAGTCTAATAATACCATGAAATAAACACTCTATTATGATAATTGGGTCAATGCCCAAAACACAACAACACCTCAAATTATCATAAATTCTTTACCATGCCAATCAAAGAAGAAAAGGCCTTGCACTTTAATTATGACAAAAATCAACGAAAGTTTAACAATTTTATGAGAATGGCTCTTAGCCTTATAAGAAGGAATAAATAATCTATAAGAAAACAAGATTCCCATCAAATTACCAAAAGATACCAAAAGCATAGGCTTTAATATAAGATTTCTAAAAGACAAGAGTTGATCACCTAACACAGAGCAACCACAATGTTCACAGATTAACATGAAAGGCCAAACATATTAGGATTTCATTCATGTAATAACATAGAGCATATCACTGAAATTAGATGAACGGGCATAACATGACATAAGTTTTGAAGTGAAGGCAAGGTATACTAGTCTTGACCATTAACTCTAAGAGATTCCCAAATCATGAAAGAAGGACAATGCCTTAAAGGCTAGTACTAAAATGCAAGAGAAGAGGGGAACTTTGTAAAACAAGAGTATACAAAATGTCATCCAAATTTTTATATCACTAAGGATTTACAAACCTCCACAAGTAATTCTAAATTTCGGTTAATTTAAAATAAATTACTTTTTCTTAAACAACAATATTTTAATTCAACCCTTCATAACACAAATCAACCGTCACACATAGATACAAACATAAATTTCTAAGTGACATTAACAAAAAAACCTTCCACTATGAATCCATAAGACTATCAAATGCAAGATGAGTTTTTCCCGAAGATTAATCACATTTAAGGAAATTTCCATCACAAAATATTAAGGTAATCATGTTCATAGAAACCGAAAAATATTAATTAATAGCATTAACATTATAAAGGAGAAAGAATGCAAGTTAGGAAAATAGAAAAACACCATCAACAATAATTCGTAGAGGGGATTTAGACCAAAACTATTCTAGTGTCAACGAGGTAATCTGGATTCACACAATGAAACCTCAAGCTTAGATGATCCGAAAAGCTAGTTATGGTTCAAGTTGTTAGGGATGGTCAAGGTACTTCCCGAGGATGGCCTTAAAAGCCTAGATGCAAGATGAAAGACAATACATGAGTCTAAACAAGCGATACATAAACAAACAGATGAAGGTTTATCACTCGAGAAAGAGAAACATAACACCCAGAGAGAGGAACACACATGCTTTCCACCAACATACTCACAATGATAAAATCTAAAACAAGAGAAAATAAGCAGAAAGGGGAGATCTCCCATCATGGCATCCAACTGAAAAATCAATGTAAGGAAAAAAAAAGTGGTTTGATTTCACAATAATTTAAATATAGTAACAGTAGCAAAGTGTAGAAATATCTTGCCTGCTCCTCCAGCTTTAACGAGGCATCCAAACAACTCAAAGCGAGTAGTATCAAACTTCTATAAGAATCCTCGTCCTTAGCAAGGAAGGAACCAACACTCCACTCAACCCACATTCACCTAGGTAGGGAGTTACATCGAACGAAATAGTAGAAAAGGGAAGGAGCATCCATTGGAGCACAAAAGAAAAAGATTTCAAACAGCTGTAGCCACAAGATCCTAAGAGGCCACGCATGAAAAAGTGTAAGAAAACACAAGGTAGGTAAACTACTTGTCAAAATGCCTCAAGGAGATGGGGTATCAGGAAATGCCATGTTTACAGGAGGAGCACACATGGGGATCTACTACAGCCATTCTTGCTTCACATCAACATCTAACAGGTGACAAACCTTTCCATCCGCCCCTCCTTTTCCAAAATGCAGCCAAAGACAAAGGCACCATGGGACAGGAAAGGACATCCAACGAGGCAACAGGAGACGGGTTTGAAGGATGAAGTCACAGGAGTCAAAGGGGCTATGAGTGCAAACATGGAGGTATGCACAATGCATGGAAGCTGCAACAAAATCCCATGTAATTTATCCTTGCTTCACCACCCCCACGCCATCACCAGGTGTCCAATCTGGATAGCTCACATTTTCCAAGCACATTCACACAGCCAGGGCAGAAAGGAGTTTAGAAAAAGGTATGGACATCCTCCAGTAACAAGGTGATAAAAATAGGAAAAAAAGGGAAAACGTCCCAGCCAAACAAAGGACTATGCCCAAGGAGGAACTATTATGCAAATGCATTGACAGTAAAGTTTCCAAGCTTCTCTCCACATTCTGAAAACCCTCTCTCTGCTCAGGCGGCCAGAAGAAAACAAAATACTCACGCACCAAAAAAAACAAAACAAATTTGAGCAGAAAGATAAAACACAACCCAACAAAAAATGCGGCCAGGAGAAAAAGGTGTTTCATTCCAACGAAAAAGTCAAATCATGATTTAATTACAGCCGACAAGGAGACAAAAAGGCGGCCAAATAATAAATTTACACTTTCTCCACCAAACAAGTCGGGAAATAACAACAAAGTAAGAAATAATAAGGAAGGACAAGGGCCAGAAATTCCTCCACGCCAAGCATGGCATAAATAATTAAAAAACAAGGAAACAACCAAGTGTCCAAAGAAGACATATATGCAAAGTGTGAAAATATATAAAAAGATAAATTGTTTGACAAAATAACATGCACTATAGTTTACAACCCCATACATAATTTCTAACCATAATTACATATCCACAAAATGAAATAAATTTAAATAAATCACAAATTCATTTCAAAACTCCATTAGATTGACAAAATTGATGGTAGTATACAATTGCTAAGTCCAGGGGATAGACAAAAACTCACATATTTTAGTTAATAATAATTCTTAGTAATTGAAAATGTGCAATCCTATTGTTAGCCTTCTTAGTAAAGGAAAATGTGCAATCCTATTGGTCATCCTATTTATCCAACAATATACATAATACATTTATGTGAACAAAACATCTTTTATTTATCTCTGCAAAGAAATCCATGTCTCCACGCCAAGTATGAGGATAAATTGATAATAAAAATTTACCAGCTGGTGGATGAGAAACATCAAATAAACAATAACTCGCAATAAGGCATGCGTACGGCCCGAAAAGGCTTAATTAATTCAAAAATAAAAAATTTAGTATCTATATACACATAAGAATATAACTGATACCCATTCCTTTATTATTTATTATTATTATGTTTTAAAATGTTGTGACACCTAAACGGGTTCGAAAATCGTTTAGGACCTAACACGATAGTGACAAAACAAAAAAATAATTTAATCGAGGGGTCGAGCATGAGAGTGATCAATACTACGGAAAAATATCTTGCAAGAAATTAACAAAAATCAACAGGAGGTTCGATAAAGCAAGAACAAGGTTTTCCTTTAATAGGATAATCGCGAGGGACGCTGCGGGAAAACAACCAAAAACATTGACACCGACATAGTAAGGCAAGCTCAACAAGACGAAGACACCAACATTTCAATGGAAATGCAACGGCGTTCAACCCTTAGAAGCACGGTCATCATAGAATAATAGAGCAATGATGAATGGGGCATTACATTCTCCTCCCCTTAAGAAAGCATCATCCTCGATGTGACATGACATTGAAGGAAGAAAAGGTGGTAAGCAACAAGGAACAAATAATGGCAAAAGTGCACTCTATGGTTAAAAATTCAGTTGATTAAAACATGGCCACGAGGTGGCCTTAGGAACATTTGGGAAATTTTAACTTTCAAGGTTCTGTGAAGATTGGTAGTTCCCTCTTATTCATTGTTTCATTAGTCTCTTTCCATTATCATTACTTCTAGTTTCAATTCTTCAAAATTTTATTGTTGTAGAGTTTTATTTTATTCCTTATTATAGGTGCCCAACAGAACTTGCTAACACAACACCCTACCGGGTTCAGACAAGACACTACAGATTCATAAACACACAAGTATAGACTTCAAGACTGTATTACACCACAAAATATTACTCAAATACGGAAGGGAATAGGCATGGTCCACATAACATAGTACTCGTCACACATCTATGACTGACATACAAAATACTCGAACAAAAGAGTACTACAACCCACTAGACATTTCCTCAATTCCACAGATGAAAAAAATTCACATAACTCCAAACAAAAGCTACAGGTACATAGTGTACACCAGGGAGCCACAACCATAACCAACCCTCATGAGCACACACACATCATAACACTACCCCCCAAAACACTACCAACAACACCATATACCACTCAAGCATCAGAAAATAACAAAAAAAAAAATAACCACCTACTCCCAAGTATTACAAAGCAACTCCATATAACTCCCAAAGAGAAAGAAACATAGTGCCAAAACCAAGTCGGGTCACTCAACCATAGAGCCCCATCAAGAATATCAGGTCACTCAACCATAGAGGCATGTCTCCTTTCTCCTTTTAATGAGGTCGGGTCACCCTATGGCCCTGGGCACATAGAGCCCCATCACCCCCAACCCAAGTGACATAATAACTCGTGGTTCAACAACCCGCTAGTTATCTCAGAACTCCTCGGGGCATACCCCATACAATGAAGCGGGTCCATAGGTCCAACCATTCCATGGTGCATCCCATGACCCTATTCCACACATCATGATAATAGAACCAAAGATAACAATCCAATCCAAAATGCCAAGTGGTGAAGTACAAGCCTTGGGCAAGGCGGTAAAATCTTAAAATTTAAAAGAAGATTCAAAACCAAGAAAACAACTGACCAAATGGCCTTAGTTAGTGCAAAAATATGAGTGTTAGTACCACAAACCAAGGAAATGCCCAAAATGTAAAGCATGGCAATCAAGAAAACTGCTGGTCCTTGCAAAATAAAGTAAAAAGCTCAATTTACAAATAAAATACACTTATAATAATGTCACATTACGATAACTGTGTGGCCTTATCTGGCCACCAAAGGGTACTCAACGAGTTGCTAGCACTCAGAACATTGAGCCTCACCTCGTAAAAATACATAGAAATAATACAACTGTCATCATCTCAATCTGAATCATCTCGCCACAACTTCAACAAGGCTCAACATAGTCAAAATAACATAGGTTGAATCCATACGACAACCATATCGGGAGAGAGAAAAGAGTACAAGTCACCATCTACTGAGCCTAAGGTGTCCGCAAAACAAAATATGCATGACACCCGTTGAGCAAGTGTCACACATACCAAATGAACAAAAGTGGGTTTTCAGCCTATGTAAGGCTCCACTTCCTATCTCATACTCGGCTCAAGTGATTGGCCAATGGTACACATTTTCTCACTCCAAACATACATAGTTTACCGATTTCCCTCAGGGTCGGTTAGCGTAAGGTTCACAACATAACATGTAACTACATCACTAACACAATGGTGGTACACACATAGCTACCATAACGTCTCGCATATGGTATGTATACAGGGTAGATCACAATCATACATTCACCGGGTGTAATACATCACTTTACCACATTCTACACCCAAAGTGCAATCACTATACGATAGGGTTCATACACTCACCGTATGACCCTAAATCATGACATGAATCATTACATATCACACAAATCATACATATGATGGACATAGTAACATCACAACATAACATTCATTTGCTACATACAAGGTGATACACACATTTCTTCAAAACATGGTAAAACATCATGATACAACTCAATTCACTTTACATCAATCCAGTCATACAACATATCGACACACCCACATATCACAATATGCCACAATGCTCCAACACCTGTCATCCACATTAGAATTCTTTTCACACATCACAAGCAGTAATTCACACGTGAACTCTTCATAGAATCCACAAGAAGGAGAGAGAATACTCCCATCCCCTAGCACATCAACATGATAACAAACATGCACTAAGTGACATACACATCATGTGCGTTCACAATATCACAATTACGACATCAATCACATCACGCTTATACCACATTACTCTTCCAATATAAACCATCATCATACAATACCATCATCTCTATGTAACACTATCATGTAACGCCATCATGCAATACCTCACCATCATGTAATACCATCATAACTCCAATCTGGCCCATAGGTTTGAGAGCATGAACATACGCTCTGATAACAAGTGCAACGACCCAAAAAAATCACACACGCTAATAACATAGTAAAATAGAGGATAACTTCTTTTTTTTTTACTTGATTGACACAAAACACAACACAACATGTCGCCACCAAGGTTACAGCTAACTTTGTGAAAAACTCGATACAAGGATGACCACAAAGGTAGCACATAAATGTTCACACCCATCAAGGATAATTCACTTTTCCTTTTGAAAGACAACATAGGAAACCACCACATAACACACTTACGGATAGGGCAAGCCACAATGAGAATTATTGAAGGTTATTTATTTTGATAAAACATCTTTCGATCCTTAACTTAAGTTTTCTAGGACTCTAGATATGATTCGTACAATTCCTCTTACAACGCTAAGTTTCTTACTTTTACTCTAAAGAGAAATTTTCTTTAAGTCTTCTCTATTATGACCTTTATTTGCTTAATTTGTTTATTTAGAAAAAGGGGTAATTTAATTCCACAAGGCCATCTATTCACACTAACGCTACTAGAACTCGTTCATGCCCATATGACAACATGGGTTTGCATTCAACACACTTAAGAGAAGAAATACAAAGTGCCTTGGAAAAAGGTTAGAGGGAGAAGGTCGAGTTGAAATCATCTTTAAGACCTCATTAGTTATTGCCAATATTTAATTGAAGCTAGAGATCTTAACCAGAATTATTAAAGATTTTACTTAGGCTTTACTGAATGAGTTTTATAAAATAAAACAATTTACCTTCCAATGGCTGAGAGATAGATTGCATGGTTTCTAAATTGTTTTCTCCAGCTTATTAAATCTTATTATCTTCCAGAATTAACCTTAGATCTCCCTTACGTTTGTTTAAGAATTTCACCATAAAAGGGATAGTGTTCACTAGTGTAGCTAGGGATATCAAGTTATATAATGTTACTTAACAAAGGATAGTTTCATCTTTGATCACTTAAGGAATTACATGCTCTCAAGTTGGTCACCGCTACATTAATTTATTTGCAATATAAATTTTAGTTTAACTTCTATAAGTATTAAACAACCCATTTTATTTTACTTATGACACATTATTACTAAGTCTTAGAAAGAATTTAACTCAACATTTATTCACAAGGGTAAAGTTTAACAATACTCATTTACGAAAACAAAACAAGGTTACATCAACTCTTAGAATACCGATAATCCATTAAGGCCACTCAACAAAGAGGTAAACCAATTTTCTTATATTTTCCAAGATAGACAGACAATCCAAGGTTTCCAAAGTTAAGATGACATAATCCACAATACAATATACTAAGACATTGATCCTCTTCTACATTTTCCACTGGACATTATCAATAGTTGAACAATATAAAAAGGATTCATGCAAAAGAACTTCTCAACTGAGGTTGATGCAAAAGTCTACAAGTCTATCCCTCATCTACCCGCATAAGCCATCTGCAACAATTTTTTTATACAAGAGTCGGTTCGCGAAACCGAGCAAGATAAAACTACACAAAGCCACCATAACTAAAGTCTAACAATACCATGAAAGAAACACTCTATTACGAGAATTGAGTCAATGCCCTAAACACAACAACACCTCGATTATCATAAAGTTTCTACCATGTCAATCAAAGAAAAAGGCCTTGTACTTCAATTATGAACAAAAGCAACGAAAGTTTAACAATTGTACGAGAATGGCTCTTGGCCTTATAAGAACGAATAAACAATCTATAAGAAAACAAGATTCCCATCAACAATTAAATATTTAATGATTGAAGTTTGTCACACATGCCATCCATTTAAAATTACCAAAAGATACCAAATAATATAAGATTTCTAAAAGACAAGAGCTAATCACCTAACCAAGAGCAACCACAATGTTCATAGTGTTATCCAATTTTACGCACATGGAAAAATTGGAAAACAGGGCCTTATTACAATCAAATCACGACATTGGTCCCAGGGACCCACTTTTGGTCAACAGTGTCAAATCAGGAATAAAGAGATGACTCCTCGGAGGAGCTTGTGCCTTGTCCTAACTCGGTCATAACTCAGATCACAAGCCTTAGATGAGTTCATGAGTAGGAAATGTAAGCTCAGTAACTGAGTTTGGCTTGTCGTAAAGAAATCTCGATAGGAGCGGAGGATGTTTTGATGGTTGGCTCATTGAGGCAGAGAAATGATGAGCTCAACCCGGTTTAATTCAACATGGAGAGATTGATGCTTCCTTGTTGGAATATGAATTCAGTTTTAATGACTCGACAAAGACAATAGCTGCCTCAAGATTTGGTCGAGCTTCTTCCATGGAAGAGAGTTTCCAAAATGAAAAGGCTAGACAACTCAACTAAAACTTTATCTCATTCTTCTACTACAGCGGCAAGATTTTACAACAATTAATCATGACTATGGTCGCATGCAACCAGAACATCAGGATTAACACCAACGGTTCCTTGGGATCACCTGCGGTAGTAGTCGTCGTAATCGACTCTCTCTGAGGCCACTCATTTTCTGAGATAAGTTTACTTCTCTACCCTGTAGCTGCTACGTATAGCCAATTACTTCCTCATGGCACTTTCCTAGGAGAATTTCAGTTCTACACTCAAAGCGGCCGAGCATTCGATGCACATGTGCACGCATGTTGCAAAGATATAGTAGAAACTGTTTGAGCAAGTAAGTTGTCCAATGTTGTTATCTGATCAGCATCGAATGCATCCTCAAAATTTGGGATTTTCCTTCAAGTTATTTTTATGAAAATCGATTAAGTGACAGTGAGAGTGTTACCGGAGACCTGATGAAAATTATTACAAAGATTCTCTATCAAGACCTTACTGGTTTTACGGTGTAACTCATGGAAGTGAATCTCATAGAGGTGGAACTGTTTCATATCAGAATATTCATGAGGCACAATTTTCTTTGCAATTATATGAGCATCTTCAACGAGTCACTAAGTTGTCAGGTATAAACGTTTCTGTCAGAATTATCACGCCTTACAAGCTACAGCTGAAATGTTTGCACTGAGAGTTTAATGTTATCCTCAAATCTGTTGAAGGAAAACTCGGCAGGAGGAAAATCATGGGAATCCGAGAAGCCTAATGCCAAGTGGGTTTTCGTGGATGGCAAGCCAAAGAAGAAATCCCGGACATGGGAAATATGGCAAGCCAAAGAAGAAATCCGGACATGGGAATAAGAAGCAATGCCAAGCGGAAATTTGATGATGGCGGGCCAGGCTGTTAATCCCGCTACTGAGGCTGTTCACTCTGCGTTGGAAAAATTGGATCAGATTGCCAAGTGGAAATGTAACCGTGGAAAACCATGTTGTTTACTCCGCATAGGGGAGAAGTTGGATCAGATTGCCAAGTGGAAAAATTATGATGGCTATCCGTCATGAAAACCCCGCGCAGCTTGGAGTGGTCCGAGTCTTCTTGCGAGTTACCAGGAGAATTAAAGTGGCAGTTGCAAATTGAGCGTTGAGTAATCTTCCGAGTGATAAGGGAGGATGATGGTGAGATGGTTGAAGACTGGTCGACATTGGAAACAGTATCCAGTTTCAGGCTCACAAAAAAGAAACGCCTTCTCATGGAATACCGTAATTACAGCTTACAGAAGACACAGGTTTCCGAATGCAACAAACAGATGCCCGACCTGATCATTTCACCTTTGCCAACATACTTCTCCTATCTCTGTTCAGTTCACCTTTGCCAGCATACTTCTCTGAGCATTCGGTGGTCACAAGACAAGCTCCCACGCACACCAACAGCATATGCGCGATGACGGTAAAGCCTTTTGAACGCATTTAAACAAATAGGTTGTCCAACTGTATTGTTATATGTTCAGTGTCGAATGCATGCCTATCCTTATTCTGAACTCAGATCGAATGACAGCTGCATGAAACAAACATTCACTGCCATGTACGATGGATTGGAGTCACGCCATTCAAGGCTTCATAAAATTTCCATGAACCAGGAGATGGAGTTTTATTACGTGTAGAATGAAACGATTCATATTGCTCAGCATTTCTTCTCCTAGAAACGAATTGAATGTGAAGGTCAACTCTGAAATACCTGGTCGGCCGTTTTGCATGCTGCATCCTTGTTACTCGTAAATGGTCTCTTTGAGAAACTCTGTGGGTAGTAGGCAATATTTATACCCTTCCATTATGTACATCCAATCAGACAATAAAAAATATTCTTTTACCAGGTTCAGAGAAACTTGTTTTAACAATGGACGATTATACTGTAGTTTCAAGCTATTTTTATCTAGCTTATTTCTATCAGCTTTGATCCACGACTAAGGAAGAATTCATATGGTTGTTACCTGTACATTTTTCCAAGGTCCTTTTGGTTGCCCAAGTTTGTTCAACGTATTTTTTGAAGGGCTTATTTTATGTGTTGAAAATTGTAACATGAAGGATCTTCTTAGTTTCTGGAAAAACGAGTATATTGTTTAGCTCACAGCTACCTATGCCATACTAAGATCCCAATAGTGGCATAATTGTTGATTGGAGCTGAGATTGCCGAGTGCACTACCAAAATACCGAAGGGCTCTTTGGCCAAAAATCAGTCTCAAGGGTGTCTATCGACATGTTACGGGCATAAGCCTGGGTCATCATCATGGCAGCATTAGGTCTTTGTTGATAATGGCATTTTCTCATCGTTTGGAAGGTACAATTGTGCTTATTATGGCCAAGCTAAAACATTCTTACTGCAAGTGTTATATGATAAGGAAGAACCGTGAACATTGTGGTAAAACCATTCTTTTTAGAAATGTTGGGTTAAGCACGACATTCAAGTGAGTTTGAGCCAACCGGGTGCTCGGGTTGATATGTAAAACAAAGCCAGGTCGAATCAGTTGAAGAGCTCGTGGTGTTGTTTCATGGAGTTTGAACATGGAATGCATGTGAATATGTGGTCCAAAACAAGAAGAAATAACTCTATCTATCAAGACTAGAGCTATCATAGAGAAATCAATCGATTTAGTGTTGACAGGGCCATGTAATGTGATCCCTAACAATTTTCATAGCTCGAAAATCATTTCTAAATGGCGCAACATGCAGGAGTGAAATAATTTAAATTCATTGAATTGTTTAACCTCGTGGGTACAACCAATGTATTATGGATCAAATCCACTAAGTATGATTTAGAGTCAAACTTTTCATATTGTGGAAACATTGGTACCAAGTCGAGATAAAGACTAAGCTCATGGGTGTTGAAGTTTAATGTATTTGTAGAGGATTTCAATTTTGAGCTTAAAGCTTCATGTTCACGATGCATATAGGTGGCTTGGTAATTCAAAATGGCTCGATTTGGAGTTTGAAGCAAGACCGTAGCAGTGGCATTCGTGAGGCGAGTCTTAATTTGCGTCAAGCCAGGTTCACAGGATCTACATGCATTTTAGGAAAATGATAAGAATCGAGTTTGATAGCTCACCATTCGAAGGACTCAATGCAAAAGAGCCCGATTGCCAAGATGAGGAAAGAGTTGGTGTGGGGTTCAAAATCAATTGCAACACCGAGTTAGAGGATTCGAAGCTCACCGAGTTTGGCTATGTGTAGACTCTATCCACATGGACCCCCCTCCTCTTCAAGTCAAACGGGTCAACGGGGGGGTCCCAACATTATGTTAATTAAATTAATATTTTTATTTAAATATTTTAATAATAATATTTATTATTATTATTTAAATATTTTATTTAAATGTTCTTTTAATTAATTGAGAAGACTAGGTCATCAGGTAATTAATGACCCATGATGGAACCTTCTCAGGTGGTTCAACTAACTGTAATAAATACATCATGGGCCTTCATTTTAGGAATGTAATTATGACCATTTCCTCTTCTTTCTCACATATTCTTCTATAAATGTAAGTTGGAAGCTCATTTCAAAGGGTTCCAATACAGCCTGCATAAGTTAGACAGTTAGATATCTCAGGCAAGTGTATACTTTTCAAGAATCCTCTCTCTTCTGCAAGTTGTTCTTGTGTGTTGAGAGAACTTTCAAGCCTCCTCTTCAAGACTGTAATGGCAACTATTGCCTCTTCTGAATGTATGATGCATTGTGCATGTTATTGAAACAATAAAAGTGTGTGTTTTGTGACTAATCTTGGTCCTTTCATCCTTTTATGCTTCTTTGTGCCTTTCTCATACTTGCAGTACACACTGCAAGTTTAAGTTCTATTGCGAGGTTCTTGGAGTTCTCGTGCTTATCGAGTGGTGAAGTATTGCATGCAGTTGAGTTATGGTGTCTATTCACCCTTCTTGAGTTCATCCTTCTTCACTGGGAAACTGGTATATTTCTCGGTCTGATAAAGTTTAACAAAGGGAATGTGTGTCTCTTAGTTTGTGGTATCCTGTACCCTCTCTAAGTTGCAGTAGGTGAAGTTGACCTGTGGTGCACACACCCTCTTCAAATTAACCCTTCCTGAGTCTGAAGACACCCTTTATCTGGTGCATCACCATCCCTAGTATAGTTTCATTTCTGTAAATCTCTTTCCCTAAAACCCCATGAAAATGTTAGCGTAGGACTAGATAATCATTTTTGTTACACTAGGAGTAGTACAACACTTAGTTTAGGAAGAGGAAGCCGGCCTTCTCCAGAGGTTCACCTTGAGCCCAAGTCCCACAACTTGAGAGGTGATCCCATGTGTCCCAATCACACCGAACTTCCTATTCACATCCTAACCATTCGGGGTGCAAAGTGATTTGACGACAACACGTATTAACATGAAAGGCCAAGCATATTAGGATTTCATTCCCGTAATCACATAGAGCATATCACTAAAATTAGATACACGATGACACGACATGACATAAGTTTCGAAGTGAAGGAAAGGTATACTAGTCTTGACCATTAACTCCAAGAGATTCCCAAATCATTCAAGAAGGGCCAATGCCTTAAAGGCTAGTAATAACACGCAAGAGAAGAAGGGAACTCCGTCAAACAAGAGTATACAAAATGTCATCCAAATTTTTATATCACTAAGGATTTACAAACCTCCACAGTAATTCTAAAGTTTGGTTAATTTAAAATAAATTACTTTTTTTTTAAACAACAATATTTTAAGTCAACCCTTCATAACACAATCAACCGTCACACATAGATACAAACATAAATTTCTAAGTGACATTAACAAAACAAAACCTTCCACTATGAATCCATAAGACTATCAAATGCAAGATGAGTTTTTCTCGAAGATTAATCACGTTTAAGGCAATTTCCATCACAAAATATTAAGGTAATTACATGCATAGAAAATGACCAATATTAATTAATAGCGTTAACATTATAAAGGAGAAAGAATGCAAGTTAGGAAAATAGAAAAATGCCATCAACAATAATTCTGAGAGAGGATTTAGACCAAAACTATTCTAGTGTCAACGAGGTCTTTGGATTCACACAATGAAACCTTGAGCTTATATGATCTAAAAATCTAGTTACGGTTAAATTTTTAGGGATGGTCAAGGTACTTCCCGAGGATGGCCTTAAAAGCCTAGACACAAGACAAAAGATAATACAAGAGTCTAAACACACAATACATAAATAAACAGACGAAGGTCTATCACTCGAGCAAGAGAAACATAACACCCAGAGGAGAGGGCACACGCATGCTTTCCACCAACATACTGACAATGATAAAAGATAAAACAAGAGAAAATAAGCAGAAAGGGAAGATCTCCCATCATGGCGTCCAACTAAAAAATCAATGCAAGGAAAAAAGTGGTTCTATTTCACAATAATTTAAATATAGTAATAGTAGCAAAGTGTAGAAATATCTTGCCTGCTCCTCCAGCTTCAACGAGGCATCCAAACAACTCAAAGCGAGCAACAGCAAACTTCTAGAAGAATCCTCATCCTTAGCAAGGAAGGTGCCAACACTCCACTCAACCCGCATTCGCTTAGGTAGGGAGCTATGTTAGAACAGAATAGAAGAAAAGGAAGGAGCATCCATTGGAGCACAAAAGAAAAAGTTTTCAAATAGTTGTAGCTGCAAGATCCTAAGAGGCCACACATGAAAAAGTGCAAGAAAACACAAGGTAGGTAAACTACTTGTCAAAACACCATAAGGAGATGGGGTGTTGAGAAATGCCATGTTTGGAGGAGGAGCACGCATGGGGATCTACTACAGCCATTCTTGCTTCACATCAACATATAACAGGTGACAAACCTTTCCATCTGCCCCTCCTTTTCCAAAATGCAGCCAAAGACAAAGGCACCATGGGACAAGAAAGGACATCCAACGCTAAAACAGGGAGACGGGTTTGAAGGATGAAGTCACAGGAGTCAAAGGGGCTGTGAGTGCAAACATGGAGGTATGCACAATGCATGGAAGCTGCAACAAAATCCTAGGTAATTTATCATTGCTTCACTACCCCCACGCCATCACCAGGTGTCCAATATGGAAAGCTCGCATTTTCCAAGCAGACCCGCACAGCTAGGGTAGAAAGTAGTTTAGAAAAAGGTATGCACGTCCTCCAGAAGCAAGGTGACAAAAAATAGGAAAGAAAAGGGAAATCATCCCAGCTAAACAAAGGACTACGCCCAAGGAGGAACTATTATGCAAATACATTGACAGGAAATTTTCCAAGCTTCTCTCCACATTCTGAAAACCCTCTCTCTGCTCAGGCGGCCAGAAGAAGACAGAATACTCACGCACCAAAAAAACAAAACAAATACGAAAGCGAGAAAGATAAAACACAACCCAACAAATATGCAGCCAGGAGGAAAAGGCATTTCATTCCAGCAAAAAGTCAAATCATGATTTAATAAAATCGATAAGGAGACAAATAGACGGCCAAATAATAAATTTACACTTTCTCCACCAAACAAGTCAGCAATAACATCAAAGAAAGAAACAATAAGGAAGGACAAGGGCCAGAAATTTCCCCATGCCAAGCATGGCATAAATAATAAAAAAACAAGGAAACAACCAAGTGGCCAGCAAGACGTATATGTAAAGTGTGAAACTATATAAAAAGATAAATTGTTTGACAAAAGAACATGCACTATAGTTTACAACCCCATACACAATTGCTAACCATAATTACATATCCACAAAATGAAATAAATTTAAATAAATCACAAATTCATTTTAAAATTCCGTTAGATCAACAAAATTGATGGCAGTATACAACTGCTAAGTCCAGGGAACCGACAAAAACTCACATATTTTAGTTAATAATAATTCTTAGTAATTGAAAATGTGCAATCCTATTGGTCACCTTCTTAGTAAAGGAAAATGTGCAATCCTATTGGTCATCCTATTTATCCGACAATATACATAATACATTTACATGAACAAATCATCTTTTATTTATCTCTGCAAAGAAATCCATGTCTCCGCGCCAAGTATGAGGATAAATTGATAATAAAAATTTACCAGCTGGTGGATGAGAAACATCAAATAAACAATAACTCGCAATAAGGCATGCATACGGCCCGAAAAGGCTTAATTAATTCAAAAATGAAATTTTATTATCTATATACACATAAGAATATAACTGATACCCATTCCTTTATTATTTATTATTATTATGTTTTAAAATGTCGTGACACCTAAACGGGGTTCGAAAAATCGTTTAGGACCTAACACGATAGTGACAAAACAAAAATAATAATTTAATCGAGGGGTCGAGCACGAGAGTGATCAATACTATGGCAAAATATCTTGCAGGCAATTAACAACAATCAATAGGAGGTTTGATAAAGCAAGAACAAGGTTTTCCTTTAATAGGATAATCGCGAGGGATGTTGCGGGGCCAACAACCAAAAACATCGACACCGACACAAGCAGAAAGCTCAACAAGACGAAGACACCAACGTTTCAATGGAAATGCAATGGCGTTCAACCCTTAGAAGCATGGTCATCGTAGAATAACAGAGCAATGATGAATGGGGCATTACAATATAAAACATTTAAAACAAAATCTAAATGTTTGAAGGACATATAATTATATTTAAATATTTGAAAGACATAAAATTTTAATAAAAGTCTAACCTAGCTGCACCTTATTTTCTATCCCCCCATTTAAATTCATATATCAAGCAAAAGTCAAAGTTTATTTTGAAAAAGAAAAAACACACACACACTCTCTCTCCCTAACCGCCATGTCACTTTTCTTTTAAGAAAGGAATAAAAAGTAATTAATCCAAGTAAAATAATATGCCACATTACTTTAATATACATATAACTACTTTAACTTACTTATTATTTTTAGTATCCATGTCCATTTCAATGATGAAACCTCATTAATGTTTTTTCTTGTGAATAATTATTTTTAATTTATATGACTTATTACATTAGTATTATAAAAAAAAATTGACCGATCTAATGAAAGGATTAAGTAAATTTAATTTACTTAAGTTTCCCTAAGGAGACAACGCTCCTTAACAATAGGAATTTTTTTTTATTGGCTCAAGTCCTATCTATGTTCCACACACACACACACACACACACACACACACACACACACACACACACACACACACACACACACACACACACACACACACACACACACACACACACACACACACACACACACACACACACACACACATATATATATATTATGCTGAAATTATAAAATGTAGTCTAACCTTATAGAATAATAACTATAATCTAATTTAATATGCTAAACTATATCATAAATAATATAACTATAACTTATATCTTAATAATTATAATAATAATAACAAAAAACTATATACATAAAATTAGTTTGCGGCCACTTTATAAATTAATATTTATAAAATAAAAGTTTAAAATCTAACCACCTTGTTTTAAGTATTTGGATATAGTTCAAAAATATCTACAAAAGGGAGACCGTATTAATTTAAAACTAATATTTAGAAGAAAGAGAAGCATTAATAATAGTACAAGGAGACATTGAGAAGAAAATTTAATAAATCAAATGATGCTTAAAGAAGTTGATTCCCTTATTGGTTGATACTCATTTTTATTATTTAAATTATAAGATCTACATTGCATTGGAACTCCACTTTTTTTATTATTATTTTTTTGAGTTGATGAAGTTTTTTTTGGATTTCCTTACACGAATTTGTGTGTAAACACAGAGAGAGAATACGTTTAAAGATGGAATCTCAACATGATTTGGATTACCTCGAACTTGAACAATGAAATCAACAACTATCCAGGGAAGTAGAAGAGATTACTTTGCAATTTGAAATTTTGAAAAAGTAATTTGCTGATTCCATGAAGAAAAATACTAAGGATAATGATAAGTCTGATAAAAAATTGAGTAAAAAGAGGAATTTCCAACCCATTGATAATTCAAATTCTATTGATGAACATTCTTCTAGTTCGGTTGAGTCCTCTAATTCTGATAAGGGAGGTAGAAATAATATAGAAATTAAGCACTTTGAAAAAAAATCAAACTGTCAGAATATTCAGGTGATGTAGGATCCAGAGAAGAAGCGGAGAGGTGGTTATCTAGTTTATAACGTTATTTTGATTTGCAAAATATTGGTAGTAGAAATAGGACTCAAATAACATCCTATCAACTGAAAAATGCTGCTTTAAATTGGTGGGAAGACACTATAAAATCAGAAAAACTAAGACCTCACAAAATTAAATGGAATCAATTTAAAAAAAAAAATCAAAATAAATACCTTTGATTATTTCCTACGGAAAGAAAAAAATGAGTTCTTTGTTTTGAAACAACGTGCAGAAAAAGTAAATGGGTATCGAAATTTTTTTGAAAGATTAATTAGGTTTGTACCTTTCATTTTAGGAAGAGATAGAGTTGTTAGATTCATCAAAGGAATTAGAGAGGATTATAAGGCTAGTGTTTGGTGCAAAAGTAAACCAACTTCACTAGATGAGGCACTCACAAATAGTAGAACAATTTTAAAAGAAAAATGAGATTAAGAAAAAACAAAATGAGGATTTTAAGAGAAAGAATAATAATTCATTATATGGGGATAATAGACAAATAAAATTTTCTCGAGACTCGCACAATGTAGGCATGCTTGTTTTAGAAATTAAAAAAAATGGAAACAAAGAGTTTTCTAAGAAAAGTCCTAATGAGATTAAATGTTGGAATTGCAGGAGAAAACCATTATGCAAAGGGGTGTCCACAAACATCAAAAGGGTGGAATAAAAATGATATTAAAAATAAAAAACATTACAGTAATAAAAATCAGCAGAATGGTATTGATCAAAAGAAGGATAAAACTTCAACTATGAAAATTCATGTTGCAGTCGATACAGGTACAATACATCATCAAATTTCTTTGATAGAATTACAAGGTAGAATTAAAGGTCAAAATGTGGTATTCTTAGTTGATTCAGGTAGTAGTCATAGTTTTATTTCTCCTAATATTGTTTCTAAATTAAATTTTTCTGTCAGAGAAATAGAGCCTATCACAGTTGAGATGGTAGATGGAAGGATAATTAGACATACTGGAGCCATGATAGAAGACCTAAAAATTCAATTAGATGATCTTGATTCTTGTGATCATTTTCATTTACTGAAACTAGGACAATATGATGCAATCCTAGGAATGACTTGGTTAGAGAAAAACAATGTTTTGATTAGTTGTGAAAATAAACAAGTTGTTATAAAAGATAAAAATAATTATTTTAAAACTTTACAAGGGACAAAAAGGCCCATTAAACTTAAAACCATTTCTACTATGCAATTAAAAGGAGTCTTAGGAAAAATTGTAAAATTTTTTTGTGCAATGGTTACTCAGGGTGATGATGGAACTAAGTTAGACATCAACATCCAACCTATAGTTCAAGAATTTATGGATGTTTTCCCGAGGAAATAGAAGAATTACCCCGAGAAGAATTGTAGAGCATGTCATAGATCTAATTCCCGGGGCTGAACCTATATCCAAAGCCCCTTATCAACAATCGATTCCAAAGTTAGCCAAACTTAAAGTACAATTATCGAAATTGCTTAAACAAGGAAAAATTAGACCAAGTGTTTCTCCATGGGGTGCACTGGTATTATTCGTTAAGAAGAAAGATAGAACTATGAGATTGTGTATTGATTATAGATAACTGAATAAATTGACCATCAAGAATAAATATTCCTTACCTAGAATTGATGACCTGTTAGATCAATTAAGTGGTGCTACATACTTTTCTAAAATTGATTTGCATTCTGGGTATCATCAAATTAGAATTAAAGAATCAGATATTCTGAAAACTACTTTTAGAACTAGATATAGACATTATGAATTTGTATTTATGCATTTTGGGTTAACTAATACTCCTACAAATTTTATGAATTTGATGCACGATGTGTTTAGACCTTTCTTAGATGTGTTTGTGATTATATTTTTAGATGATATTATAATATACTCAAAAAGTGAAAAAGAACATGAGCACCATGTTAGGTTAGTTTTAGAAACTTTACGAAAATATCAACTTTATGGGAAGTTGAGCAAATGTGAATTATTTAAAACTAAAGTTTCTTATCTAGGACATATAATTTCTCAAAAGGGAATTGCACCAGACCCACATAAAGTAAAAGTTGTCCAAGAGTGGGTAATACCAAAAGATGTGCATGAAATAAGAATTTTCTTGGTTTTTCTAGTTTTTATCATAGATTCATTAAGAATTATTCTAAGATATCTTCCCCATTAATTGATTTAACAAAAAGGATAAACCTTATCAATGGACTAGAGAATGTGATCAAGATTTTAATAGATTAAAGGAATCATTGGTAACTACTCCTGTTTTATGTATTCCATATTTTTCTAAACCATTTTCTGTAGTTACTGACGCATGTGGTTCTCGGTATTGGTGGTGTATTAATGCAAGACAATAAAGTTGTAAGCTATGAATCTAGGAAATTACTTCCTACTGAAAAAAATTATCCTATACATGATTTAGAATTGTTAGGGATTGTACATGCTTTGAAAATTTGGAGACACTATTTGTTAGGGAACAAATTTACTATAAAAACTGATCATAGAAGTTTACAACATATCTTTACTCAACCTTTATTGAATATGAGACAATGCTGATGGGTTGAATTGCTTAGTGAGTATGATTTTGAAATTCAATATATTCCTAGAAAAGACAATTTAGTAGTTGATGCATTAAGCAGAAATGAATTGTTGTTAATGCTTTAGCTTTAGAAAGAAGTGATTTTGAACAATCTATTAAAACTAAGTTATCGACTGATGTATATTTCCAAGAACTTTATGAAGGATTGAAAAATGAAACTAGTAATGTACATTTAAATGATAGACTTACTTCTTATCTAATTAGGTCTAATGGATTATTGTATTATAAGAATAGAATGTGTATACTAGACCTTCCTAGACTTAAAAATCAAATCCTTAGAGATTCTCAGGATATCCCTATTGCTGGTCATCCTGGATTTCAGAAAACTTAATTGTCTATAAAAAAGAATTACTTTTGGCCTAAAATGAAACAAGATATTAGAACTTATGTGTAATAATGTTTAACTTGTCAAAAAGTAAAATCGAGCAATGTAGTAAACCAGGTAAGTTGCAACCTCTTAGAATTCCTAAATGGAAATGGGAATCTGTGAGTATGGATTTCATCACCAGGCTACCTCGTACTAGAAATGGTTATGATAGTTTTTTTGTTGTGGTTGATAGATTAACTAAAATGGCTCATTTCCTTTCAACTAAAATTTAAAATTCTGCATCTCGATGTAGCTCATTTATTTATGAAAGAAATATTTCATTTTCATGGTATTCCAAAAGATTTAATGTAATAGATAGAGACCCAAGATTTACTTCTTCCTTTTGGAAATCATTATTCAATGAGTTAGGTACAATTTTGAATTTTAGTACGGCATATCATCCTAAACCGATGGACAAACCGAAAGAGTAAATCAAATTTTAGAAGATATGATAAGGATGTATGCTAGTGATAAACCTAAAAATTGGGAAAACTATATACATTTGATTGAATTTACATATAATTAGGGATACCATAACACTATAAAAATGTCACCTTTTGAAGTTGTATATGGTAGGACCAGTAACACACCTATTTCCTAGTCCGACCCCATCCAAATAACTTGGTATGATAATTATAATTAAAAGGATATGGAAGAAATTATAATTAAGGCAAGACAATACATGAAAGCTGCACAAGATAGGTATAAGAGTTGGGCTGATTCTAAACGGACTTATAGGGAGTTTGAAATTGGTGATCAAGTTTTCCTTAGAGTTAAACCTAAGCGTAGTTCACTTAAACTTGGTAAATATGCTAAATTAGCTCCCTGTGTTTGTGGTCCTTTTGAGGTATTAGAAAGAGTGGGTGAACTTGCTTACAAACTAGCTCTTCCTCCCGAATTATATAGGATACATGATGTTTTTCATGTTAGTTTATTAAAAAATATGTTTATAATTCTAATCATGTTATTGATTGGAAAAATATATCTATAGAACCTAATTGTGAATTTAAAATAGAACTGAATTAATATTAGAAAAAGGAACTAGAAATTTAAGGAATAGAAAAATGAGTGAAGTAAAAATCAAATGGAATTTTTGTGATGTGGATAGTGCAACATGGGAAAAAGAAGAATATATTCATGAACAATATCCATATTTATTTTGACTAATGAACTTTGTGGTTCGTTTATGTTTCAAAGAAAGATAAAGCTACTGAGGTTAGTAGCTGATTTAGAAGGGGAGAAATGTTACGTGACAAAATTCCCCAAAAGGAAATGAAAAGAAAATAATTATTCTAAAGTTATTTTCAAAGGTTGACTTCTAAAGTAGAAGAAATATATATTAAAGACCCCTTTAAAATATACTGGGGAGTTATGTACATGGAATTCCCTTATAAAATGGGGAGGAATAAAGATTTAAATGATTTCTCTAACTCCTTAGAAAAAGGAGGGATTAAAATTTACAATTGTAATACCCGTTAGGGGTAAATGTAATTATTTATAAAAGAATTGTTATGAAAGGGTGTGTTGGTTACCAAACCACCCGAGGGGAATTATTTAAATCCATGATGGGGAGAGAAATGGAGAGGGAGAGATATTTATTTGGGAAGTGGATCAATAATTTTTATGTGGTCTAAGTGAAGGCAAGTGGTGGGCATTGGAGAGGGGAATTCTTGAAGGGTGTCCTAACTAGGGTACATAAAGTATAACCCAAGATGGTTCCTGGCCAGGGCAAGAAGATATTTTAATTGATTTAATTCCTCCATATAATGCGGCCATAGCTTGAGGTGCCGGATCTGGGTTACCATGTAGGAATTCATTGAGGAACATAGAGTCCTTCCTATCCCTCTATACAGATAAGTATTTAATTTTACAACTATTGTTTGTGTAATGAATTTACATTTTTTTCACATTTATAAAAGAAAGTTTTATATGTATATTTTGATTTTGTTAAAATAATTAAAATTCATGTGTAATAAATATCTATTGGATGTTTTATATGGAAAAGTATATTTTATTTTAACATGAAATTATGGTTCTGAAAAAGTCCTGTCACAAAACCTTTTTATATAAACAAGCTTTTGAGAACAGAATCGTGGGAATTTCTTCATATCAAGTAAGAGCACAATGAGTTTGTAACCCACTTTATTCAAAGGTGGCGACAAGTTCTCTACTCCTCTACAAGCGCTCCAAATATGGATCAAATGGAACTTTGTGATTTATTCCTCCACTCTCTCAACAGGAGACAAAGGAAGAGGTTCAAAATTTCCCGCTAAGGAGCTATGAAGAGGTGCTAGAGGGTGCACTTTGAATTGACCAAGAAGCCATTGAAAGTGGTTGTAATACGTACGAAGCTAATGGAAGGTTAGTCACCCCTAATCAAAATAATCCTAGTTACTCCAACAACATGAATAACAACCAAGGACCAAAAATCCTTAATAAGAATCGTGGGGTCATGCAGGATGGAGTGACAGACCAACCTAAGAAACCTAACGTTATTAATGCTCCCAATACTTCCACTTCAAACAACCAAAATAACAATGACAAAAATTAAAGGAACAATAACTTCTCACCCTCAGTCAATGTTGTAGATTTTAACCGTCAATAACAACAACAACAACAACAACCTTAGCAAGCAAGAAAAACATAGACCCAAGGCCCTAACCAATTCCCAAGCGGGTATCTAAACCAATTTCAAAACCAAGGGAAAGGGTTCCCAAATTTTAACAATAAAAATCAAAATTTGAACAATAACCATAATTTCAGGCCGCAACAAGGTGAGAATGAAAGAACATGCCGCAAGACGTGAGAACATGCCACGATTGTAACAAATTTTTACAGTGTTTGACAGAGGAACAAAGATAGTTATTTGTTGACATGTTTTTGGAAAACCCAACAACACCCACTCAAAATACCTACATGGGACTAGTATCTCCACAAAACACACCACTTGGGATCTTTAACGATCCTCTCCCCACACATCTAAAGGATGGTAGAATAGATCCTAATGGTTCAAACAAGGGTATTGTAATAGGGACCAATGATCATGAAGCCTCAACTTCATCAAACCCACAAGTGGCACCTCCTTTGGATGGTCACTAGAAAATGAAAATTGTGGGGTTGGTAGAGTTGGACATTGAACCAAAAATCAACACTACCACTAGAACTAAGGATTATTCTTCACATCCTATTCTAATCTACCCGACTACATTTGCGATACGCTAAGAAAGCTAGTAGGAGCTTACGATTTAATCAATGACTTAACTAAGATGTTCTCACATATTTCCTTCTTGGATTTGTTAAAGAATTCCCCTACTCATAGGGCCACTCTACTAGAAGCATTGGGTCTTGGCCATTTTGATAATGTCACCCTCCTCTAGAAGCACAAATAAACCACGTGGACTTTGATGTTTATCCTCCATAACATCCTGAAAGAGATGTTGGATTTGTGTTTGATATCAGCAAGATTCCCACAGACACTTGAAATAGTTTGTAGAGAGGATCCAACATTATTTTTACAAGTCTGGATTTACAACAAATATGTAAAGCATGCAATGATTGATGACAAAGTTAGCAATCAACATATTCCCCTTCTCTTTCCTTCAAAAACTAGGGTACAAAGAGACCAATTTCTCTTCGACATGAAATATGCTGAGAGGCTACGACAACCTCAAAGAAACGTCAATTAGAACTATAGTGTTTCTAGTCACCCTTGGACCTAAGATGGTATTGATCAAATTTTATATTATAGATTAGGAAACCAACTATAATATGATCCTTGGTCATCCTTGGATTCATTGCATGAAGGTGATTCCCTCCAATTTTTTTCAGAAGTTAGGTTCTTGTATTTAGGGAAGGTTTTTATGGTGCAGGGTGATCCAAAACCCTTCGACATACACCTAGCCAATTTAAAAAAGAGGCCATCATCTAATATGAGTTTGAGATTCCTAAAAATCATTTAAATGAACTCCGTAAGCTTGGTACCAAAGGAAATGGTGTTTCCCACAACAGAATTACAAGTCACGGGTTTGATCAATGGCTTTCCGAATACCAAAAATGAAACCTTCATCGTAGAGATAGTATCGTTAGGGACTACGAGAAAATATTTTCGATCCATATAAAAAATATTTACCAATTCTCCTTCCTTTCAATTATATGGGCATGGGAAATACCCTAGGAATCAGTTCTCTCCTAGCAAATGAGGTTTGTATGGTTTAGGTAACTAAAGTGAAGGAAAAATATTCAAAAGATGATCCAATGTCTATTTTTCCAAGTAACTTTTGGGATCTCCATTTCAATGGAGTGAAGTTCCATATTGGCACTCGGGCGTAGGTGTGATTCTTACCTCTTTCCTTCAAGTTAAACTTCAAGTGCACAAATAATGGGGCTGAATACAAATCCCTTCTACTTGGTCTCATCATAGCCAAAAGAATGGGTGCTCTTAATATCAGAGTGTTGGGTGATTCACAACTGGTTGTGAATCAAGTATCCGAAGTGTATGAGACTAGAGCTAAGCATTTGCAACTTTACAAAATGACAGTGCTAAATAAAATGAAGAGGTTTGACTTTATATCAATCGAGGAAATTACATGAGACTAGAATCTCCTTACAGAATCAATCACAAAATCCTATTCTCACTTTACTCCAAGTGGTGAGTTGGAAGATTCAAGCTTCATGGTCTCATTTTGTGTAGAACCTTTGGTCCGTAAGACACTGGTAACTCTAATGTTGACATATGTAGAGACTAAAAGTGAGCTGTCATTATAGATTGTGTTGACATTGACAAAACAACTCTAGAATATCTAAATGCTCTCGCAGAGCTACATCTTACACATCATGAGGTTAATCTTTCTCTAATTCCACACTCTTCTTCCTATTTTGGAAATCCCATGATAGAGTCTTCCCCTAGGAGGGAACTTGAAATTTGAGGTGGCAGAAGAGGGGGATTTAGAGTTACCTCCAGCCCCACCTGAGTTTGAGGAAAATACCTCCTTAATCAAGGGAACAATCGATATAAATATTGGGACCGAGGAAGAACCAAATATTTTGAAGCCATGGCCCTCTTTAAATCCAAAGGAGGTTGAAATACATACCCACATTCTCAATGAGCATAAAAAATCATTTGCATTGAATTACAAGGAAATGACAGGGATTGCATCACACATTGCAGTGCATAATCTCATCACCAAACTAGATGTAAAACTGATTAAGAAAAAATCAAAGCCCATGAAGCCAAAAGTTTCCCTCATGGTGAAACAAGAAGTGATGAAACTCCTCTAGGTGGGATTCATCAAGCCAGTGGACTACTCTTAATGGGTATATAACATAGTCCTTGTTGTCAAGAAAATTGGAAAGATCTGCATCTGCATAGGTTTTCCGGATATAAATAAGGCTTGTCCCAAGGATGATTTCCCATTACCATCCATCGATGTTATCATTGATGCAAAAATTGATTTTGAGTTGTTGTCTCTTATGGATGGATTTTCTAGGTATAATCAGATCAGAATATCTGAAGAGGATCAAACCAAAACCATGTTTATAACTCCTTGGGAACTTACTGTTATGCGGTCATGTCTTTCGGCTTAAGAACCCTAGAGATACGTACCAATGAGTGATGACTTATATATTCCATTATATTATACATAAGATTATGGAATCCTACATGTATGACTTGTTAGCTAAGGCCAAAAAGTAATGTGATCACACATATGTGCTTCATGTCATCCTTTCACACTTAATCGAATACGGTGTCACATTAAATCTAGAAAATTATGTATTCGGCATAACAGAGGTAATATTATAGGGTACATCATATCTTCATGAGGAATTGATGTAGACCCAGCAAAAATCTGAGTTGTGTTGGAAATGACTCCATGAACGGAGGAGTCTGGCATCATATCTTTTCTTGGAAAACTCAGGAAATCAAGATTTATCCCTAACTTGACCTTTGTTGTTCACCCAATCAACAATATGTTGAAAAAAAATATATAGCATTAATTGGACAAAAGAATGAAACAAATCCTTTGAGGCACTTAAATGATTCTTATTATCCCCTCCCATGCTAATGTTTCCTAGATCATATAGCCCTTTGGTCTTATATTCACGAGCTATAGATGTTTCGCTAGCCTATATGTTGGCTCAAGAGGATGATGATAAATGAAAGCATGTAATTTATTTCATTATTTGGGCATTGCTTGATTATGAGACATGTTACACCCATGCATAGAAATAATGCCTTGCCATAGTCTTTGCAAAAAATTGCTTAAGACATTATATGTTGAATCAAGAAACAAGGGTTATTGTTAAGTCAAATCACTTGTGGACATTCCTCACACAAGGATCCTTGTCTAAGAAGGTCAAGTGCTTCATAACTCTGATGGGTGAATTTGAGTTAACATTTGTTAATCAGAAATCCATCAAAGGAAAAATCATTGTGGATTGGTTAGCTGATAATCTGTTAGATGGAGGTGATCTGGTAGATCTAGACTTCCTTGATGAGTGTGTGTACTTTGTTGAGACTAGGCCCCCCATTTCTACATGTCCATGGTATACCAACATCATTAATTTTATAGTGGACCATACGTATCTAGAAGGGGAAACATCTCAACAAAGAAGGTGGTTACATATCATTTCCGCTAAGTACATTATTGTAGAGCAGGTTCTCTATCGTAGGGCCTTTGATGGAATGTTGTTAAGATGTGTCGATGCGGAAGAATATGAAAATATTATTTATGAGTCACATAGTAGAGTATGTGGAGGTCACTTTTGCAGCTATGCCATTTCTCTCAAGATACATCAATGGGCTATTTCTAGCCAACCCTATAACATGACGTAGAAGAGTTTCGCACGTGATGCCACGAATGCTAAGATTTCTCCCATGATATTTGCATACCGGCATAAGCTTTATAACCAATCGCAACCCCATGGCCATTTTCCACATGGGGCTTGGATTTAATAGTGAAATTCTTTCCCTCATCAATAAATGGCCATAACTTCATAATCATGGATATAGAGTACTTTACCAAGTGGTTAGAAGTCATGCCTCTTACTACTATACTCAGTTCTATGATCACTAAGTTCATCTTAAACTAGATCATTTGTAGGTATGGTGTCCTACAAGTCATTATCTCAGATAATGGCACATCTTTCAAAAATGATGATGTGTGTGAATTATGTGAAAATTTCAAGATAAGTTATCACACATCTTCTCTTTACTATCATCAGGTCAATGGATAGGCTGAGGCTACAAATAAAACATTAAATTCCATCCTCCTTAAGACCATTAAGGAGAACAAATGAGATTGACATTTAAATCTTTTTCAGCCTTGTGGACCTATTAGATGTCAGTTAGAACATCAATAGGGGCAACCCCCTTTTCTTTGGTATTTGGTGTGGAAGCAGTTTTACCACTCGAGGTTGAAATACCGAGTCTCCGTATTTCACTGCATGGAATCTTGGGAGAAGAAGGCTATCGAGAAGTGTGACTCTCTCAGTTAGAAATTCTTGATGAGGTTAGACTCAACATTGAACAATGACACAATGTTTATGCTAACCGGATGGCTCGGTAATACAATAAGAAGGTTTACAAGCATGAAATATATGAGGAAGATTTCATCTTAAGAATTGATAGCTAGATAGACAAAAAAACCGGTGAAGGAAGGAAATTCAAACCTAGGTGGTTGTTTCTATATCGGGTAGTAGAAGACTACAAAATGGGGCATTTTTCCTGTGTACATTAGAGGGTGAGGATTTTAACAAATCTGAGATCTCTTCCTAAAGAGGTATTACGTATGATCCATTAGGCATTTTTATATTTAAATTATTGCATCTGCATCGCACTTTCATTTTCCAGCTCATTCTAAAAAACTTGTGATCAAGGGATTTATTCTTATACCAACTCCTAAAAATTTCTGACAAGCACTAGAAAAAAATTTAAATCATGTCGCTCCACATTTTCATGGTATCATCAATTGTTTTCAAATCAGTTCAAACAGGATAAGAATTTTTTTTGACTGTGATCATACCAAGGCCTACATACTTAGTTCTTTTATAGTCTCTTTCTAGATTAGGTGTCTTTTCCTATAGTCTATTCTGAAGCTTCATGGTGTCACATCTATCCCATAAAAATATCTTTGGAAATAATAATATACTAAACATTTTTCCTAAACGAGTAAGTCAAATGCAAATCCACAGAATTCTTTTATTTTACACATTTCTTTTCCCTACCAACCTTCAGTGTTGATCCTGCATCTCTTATTGGTGACGTAGGTTTTGGAAAGGAGATAAATTCCCTTACTCGCCTATTCCTTATCCATGGTGATGATCCCATGCTCCTATTGGTAGCATGGGGCAAGGTGTAGGGGTCTCTTTGATAAATTTGAAAGCTAGAAACAATTCATTCAAATATTGTGAAATCATAATTCAAAAGCAAAGTGAGTTAGATGTTCAAAAATCCATAAGAGTTTAAAACCTCAAACCATATTTTGTCAACCAAGTAGTCATCTACGAATCTAAGTCTAGATAAACTAGAAATTAAATCACATTCTAAGCTATGAGGTAACTAGAGTAGGGTGAGGTTGTAGTGTCTCAATTTGGTCATGTCAAACCATTGTCTTTCCCTCATCATTACCTTTCAACACTTTTTCATAACTTATTCCCTTTATGGATCTTGGTGTTGAGCCCTAGCATCCTACTTGTTGCATGGGGTCAAGAGTTGGGCAAGTACATCTTATCATGTTGCTATGTCACCATGTTTTTCCAAGATAATCTAAAGTATCAAATATTTCTTAAAGAAACTAAAGTTCAAACATCACATTGTGTTCGCATTATTATATATTAGCATTATAAAATACAAAAATAAATCATTCTGTTATCATTTCACACCCATTGCATGCATTCTAAAAAGCATAGAAAAATGGAAATTCTAAACATCTAGAGTACACATGAGAAATAAACCAAAAGAGAGTCAACTCGATATAATGGATAACATAGCCAAAGAGATATAACTATACATATCATAGTGTTTCATATTTTTTACAATGCCATCACACAATATGTGTGGTCAAAACGCTCGCAATGAGAATGAAATACCAAAACATCATATATGCATCAAAAATGGAGACTAAGAAATAAAGGCACTCTACCTAGCCACCTCTTTGAGACCCCTTATGACCACTCTAGTTGTGAATTCCTTAAGAGTTCTTCTCAAAAGTAGTCAAACAACAAAGGGGCAATCCTATTGAAAAATACCATTCCTAATTCCATTCCAATTTAACCATACTCAAAAGTGAAAACAGCCAACGTGGGCCCAGAGCTGAAAAATCTCCAAGTTGGTATGCATAAATGAATTGAAAGTTGATTTTGTATTGATATATATATGTTTTTTAACCTCATTTTGAGTGCATGTGTTCATAGGGATGGAGCACTGGTGTAGGTATATTTCTACATCCCCGCATAGATGGTAAGTCCTCTTTTCATTTTACAGTATTTTCTCGATAGGAGTTTGGACAACAACATTTTGACACACATATTTTGTGTCGTGTATAGCTTCTAACTCCCCATTTTAGGAATGCCATACTCAGACTCTACTTTTTATGCCTTTTCAAGGTTCATGGCTATGATGCTTCTCCGAGGGTAATATGTACGCACCCAAAATTACATGTGCTACATTGTCGAAAAGGTTACAAAAGTCCCCAATGATGATTTAGTTCCTTTCAAGAAGGTGTTCAAGCTCTAATTTCCATTTGCAATGTATATTTGTTGCCTAGACGTCTTTACTTAGCCTTCTCGCACTTTTTCTAGCTTCCTACCTCTTTCTCGCATGTTTTGGCCTTTAGTTCCAGGACCACCACCTTACCTGGGTGGTGGTTCTAAAAATGCCACCCAAAACAGATAATGTCGTCCCGAAACCGCTCCCTACCAAGGGTAAAGTCCTGATCCTACGCTTTTTTGTACATTCTCTCACACATGTTTCAACATGCAATGCTTCAATTAATTTCAATTTTTGCATGCATCCATGAGCCATATTTTCTAAAATTATCTTTGATTGTTTTGTTCTCCTTCCTCATATTTTTAAATAGATTTAATTAGTTGGAACTTATCCTTCTTGCATTGAGCTTGAAGGCACCTCCCATCCTCCATTCCTATATATTCCATGCTTATATTCAAGAAAAAGCCTAAGAATTTTTGTGTATCTTGCATTGTATTGCTACTATGATTTTGCTAGGAATTACATAGCCAAGCTCTGATCTCTTGTGTTATCTCTCTTCTACCTACATTTCATTCAAAATTCCATCAAGTTGTCATTACTCAAGCGCCATCCTCCTACTATTGTTATTGCATTCCCAATCCCTTGGAATCACATGAACACTTGGAGAAATAAAGGAACATACTAAGGGGATAGATATAGACACAACCAGATTTTCCAAAGCTCTTGCTTGTCTAGGTTGGAATTGTGTGTTTTCTTGCCTCATTTGTTGAATTGTCAATTTCAAATCACTAGTTTTAGTTACATATCAAATAGAGTAGAAAATCATTTATTTCAATAAATTAGTCAATCACAAGTAGATCAAATCATTAGTAATCTTGCCTCTTAACATTACTAGGGAAGTTGTGGGGAACAATAGCCCCTTTCAGGGTCATGATTTGTTCTTCACCTCTGAGGTAGGGTTTGATGGGTTCTTGATTGGGTTAGGTTATTTGTTTTAGATTAGATTCATACATTCACACAAGTAACCAACTACATCTATTAATTACTTGTCTTTAGTTTATTTATTAGATTAGAATTTATTTCTTAAAAATTAGAAAAGAAAAAAATATTTCCTTTGGTACATTAGTTTTATTATATTGTTTTGATCCGTAATATTGTGAAAAATCCAAAAACATAGATTATATTTCCTTCAGGAATTAGCTTGCTTATCAAAAATCATTTTACTTCATTACGTATGACCATCAATGGTCCACAACAAGAAAATACGTACAGCTTGTGATCCCTTGGTACCACAACCCAAAGAGCCGAATTAATAACATATCGACATTGATACCAATTTAAGTTTGAAATTCTAACGCACACTAGAAACTTTTGCTAAGAAATTAGAAATACTCAATATGCTAAAAATCACCGTTAATCAAGCCTACAACTATTGGACTGCTCCTGGAAATATGGTTTGATTACGTGCATGACCATACAAGGGCCACAGCCTCCATAAGTATTTGGTTGTGATCCTTAGGTCCCACAACCCAACAAGCCAGCTAGTTAGCTAAACATTGACACTAGTTTGCGTACATTAGTATTCAGATCTTCACCACTTCCACCAGATATTATTGCACAACTTTCCTTACTAAACATAGCAGCCAATTAGGCTAAGAATTTCTGGACCAAACTAGAAAATCACCCATAAATACCTATGGCTCCATAATGCCTCTTGTTATTACCTCTATGACCTTTTCTGGAAATCTATATGAGGCACCCGTAGGTCATTTTCCGTGTGTTCAACAACCAACAAAAATAATCTTGGCAGATCTTGATATTAATTGAATTTATGAGCATCTATTATCTTAGACCGAGCCATCACACCACTTCAATTTAGGAGAGCATTCTTTTCTTAGACTCGCAGATCTCGACATTACATGTTGAAGATATAAGATTACCCAATTATCTTGATCCCCATCACCACACTCACATTCACACTCATTCTACATCGATTGTCTCAAAGATGACCTCGAGAGATTAGGTGCAAAAGAAGTTCACATGTGTATTTTCAACGTCTGAGTTGCCAACCCGAAGGTTAGTTCATGGAAAAAAATTTGTAGGCACACTTGATACATTTTTGTAGATCCGGAGATTATCAAGAGCATTGAGATGATGCTCATCTAACAACTCAAGTTGTGTCAAATCGTCCTAGCGAAATTCATCATCGTTGAGTATGTCTTGTAGTGAGATGCGTAGAGATGGAATTTGGACTTCAAGGGGAAAGACAACCTCGAGAGCATAGACCAAAGAGAAATGTGTGGTAGTAGTCGAAGTGTAAATACTAGTGCAGAAGACAAAAAGGTGAAAGGAATGTGTGTATGCCAATCCTTCCCAAAGATCATCAACTACTTTCATAAGAATTTTGTTCAAGGTTTTATTGGTTGATTCTACTTGCCATTTGTTTATGGGTGATAAGGTGACAAGAAAATGAGTTGAATTCCAAAAGTTTCAAAAATATTTCGTAGGGTTTTGTTTTTGAATTGGTTTCGTTATCGTGATGATATAGTGAGGGACACAAAAGTGATAAATAAATTGATGGTTGATGAATTCACATATTTTCTCAACTTTTTTGGAAATGAGGGGAATGGATTCTAACCATTTAGTGTAGTATTTAGTAGTAGTTATAATATATTGATGGCATTGCAAAGAATGAGGATTGGTCTCTCTAACAAGATCCAAACCCCATTGAGAGAAATGCCAAAGTTCTTGTGTGACCTACAAGTCATGACTAGGTGTGTGATGAAGATTAGCATGCTGCTAGCATTTCACACGATGTTTGTGACAGAGTCATAACATTCACACGCTTTAGGGTTGGTCAATAATAGCCTAGGAGAAGAATGTGTTTAGTAAAAACTAAACCACTAAAGTGACCTCCAAAATTCCATCATGAACTTCCTTGATGGTGTAAGGAATTTCAAAAATGGTAAGGCATCATAAGAGAATACCATCAAAGATGTGCTTATAAAGGAGACCACCCATGATAACATACCAAGAGGCACCTTTAAGAAAGATACGTTGTCCATTACGAGTGAGATCGGGAGGTATAATGGAAAGGGAAAGTTAGTCTCAAACTATTTATACCAATGGTCATGTGGGTCGGTGTAATGGTTCTAATGGAGTTGATCGCATGAGATAAATAAGAGGGTGATGGAAACCTTTGTAATGTGAAAAATATTTCAGAGTCAAGTGAGGTGAAGCGGGTATCCGAGAAGCCAAGCAAGTCATGTTATCTCAGAAATTTATTAGTAGATCGTGGAGTGGTTTAAAGTTCATAATGGTCAAAGTTAGTCAAAAGTATGTCAATGTGACATTTGTACTTTTGGAGTATTTCATTATGACACTAGTATATACCATTAACTTGGTTTATAACTATTTGAGAGTCACTAAATATATTAATTGATTTAGCATCTATGGAGATGGTGGTTTGAATACCTAGTATGAGTGCTTCATATTTGACAATGTTGTTAGTGTAATCAAAATCTAGTTTAAAAGATAAAGGCATAGGTTCACCATCAAGAGGAATGAGGATAACACCTGCACCACCTCCAAACTGACATTTGGAGCCATCAAAGAATAAGGTCATCTGTTAAGTGATATCATCCAAAGAGAGGGTAGCAATAGATTTGTCCAAGAAATTAAAGTTAGAGGGTTGATCTCCAGAAAGAGGTGTATCTGCTATTTGGTCAGTGATGGTTTGGCCTTTGATAGATTTTTTTGATGGATGAATTCAAGGTCAAGGTCTACAAGAAACATGAGCCAACGTGCAACACATTGGTGTTGGTAGGGTTTGGCATACATGTAATGTAAAGGATCAATGTTGGTGATGACAAAGGTGTTATGGTTGAGTAGGTAATGACGAAGTTTAGTGGTTACAAAAACTTAAGCTAAGAAAAAAAATTTCAGCATGGGTGTACCTCATTTCGTAGTCTAGAAGTGTATGGCTTATTTAATAAACCATTTTTTCTCTTTGTTTCCTATCACAATGAGCGAGCATGACACCTAGGGAATGATCAATAGCAGAAACATATAGGTAAAATGGTTGGTCATCTTTAGGAGGAATGAGCACCGGTGGTTGGAGAAGGTATTTTTTGAAGGTGTCAAAGGATTTTTGGCATTCATCATCCCATTTGAATGAGACGTACTTTTGAGGAGATGATGAAATGGTTGAAAATGGTCAAAAAGTTTTGAAATAAATTGATAGATAGATTACAACTTACCTTGAAAACTTCAAAGTTGACGGAGATTAGTAGGTAGAGGCATTTCTAGAATAGCCTTTACTTTAGTAGGATCGACTTCTATGCCATGCAAATAAATGATGAAACCAAGGATTTTTCCTAAAAGTACCATGAAGACACACTTCTTAGGTGAAGGTGAACAAAATACTTGATGAGGCAGTCAAAGATGACCTTAAGGAGTGTCAAGTGTTTGTTCCGATGTTTTTATTTGGCAAGAATGTCATCTACGTAATCTTCCAATATGTAATGCATGATGTCATGGAATATATAAGTCATGGCTTGCTGATATGTAGCACCAAGTGTTTTTAAGGCCAAAAGGCATGAATCGATAGTAGAAGGTCCCCCAAGGAGTGATGAAGGTATTTTTGTTGATCTTCTAGAGCGAGTAATATTTTATTATAACCCAAGAAACCATCCATGAGTGATATCATCTCATGGCGGCGGTGAGATCAACCAATTGATCAATGCCTAGTAGAGGAAATTCATCTTTGGGGTAAGCTATGTTGAGGTCACTAAGTCTATGTAAATGTAGAGTCCCCATATCACTTTTGTGACAGGAATGATGTTAGAAATCCATTAGGGATAGTCAATTGGTAGGATAAAGGAAACCAAGACAAGGTGGTGAAGTTCTTTTTGACTAGAAGAGCAATGCGAGGATGCATTTTCTGCAGATTTTTTTATGGGTTCAAGATCGGGAATGGTAACGATATTGTGGACCACAATTTTTGGGTCAATGCTGGGCATATTGTCATAGGACCAAGAAAAAGTGTTATTATGGTCCCAAAGGAAAGAAGTAAACTTCCTATTCGATATCATCTATAGATTTCCATATCTTTTTGGTTATGCACGGGTCATCCCGAGTGTTAATGTTGATTTTGATAGTTGATTCGCTCAACATGGTTTGTGTCTCAAAAGATAATGATCGGTGAATATAAGAATCTTTTGCACTAAGATAGGTGAGGATAGACTCATCATCTTGACATTGAACGATGTTAATATAAGTTGTATCGTCATTGATCATGTTAGGATATAAGAAGGGAAGAGAAGAGGGAACCTCGTCATCATAGTGATAGATCGAGGTCCCAAATAAATGGTGCTCACAAAAAAAAAAGTTAGAAGGAATAGATTTGGGATATATAAACTCAGTCGGTAAAGGTGGTGACATTGGTGAATGGGGTGGAGAAGGTATGTCTACCTCAATGAGGTTGATGTGGACCTTCTTGGAAGGTGGTGCGTAAAGCCAATGCCACCGTGATCATTATATTTACGAGTGGTACATGGAATGACGGTATAGAGTCCTTGTTCATAAAAATCAAAGCCAAAGCTTTTCTATGCGCAACGATGGAGAAAAGTGCAAGAAAAGAGGAAGTTCGTAAGAGATTGAAGGTCGATGACAAAAAGGGTCATGTTTAGGATGGAGGTTCGGGTGAATAAGTGGCGGTATCAATTCCCCCATATGTTAAGTTAGTGTGAAGGTGGGGATGACCATAAGGGAAAACCTCTCCTATGTGATAGTCATAACAAGGATGTTGGCATAGGTTTCCATACTCTTGCAGAGTGAGGAATGTGTTGATATTGTAAAGGTGGTACTCCCCCATAGTGAGGCATTGAAAACACCTTCTAAGGGATTGGTCATAGATATGTGGGTAGCAGAGATAAACGATTAACTAGATGATTAGATAGGAGGGGTATCGGTTGGTTGGGAAGTAGATGGGCCAGCTATGGTAGTATTAATAATAGAAGAGTTAGGTGTGGGAGAGGTGGCGGAAACATTGGTGGATGGGGTCATGGGTGAAGGAGAAGTGGGGGTAGTGGTAGATGCCTTGACTGGTACAAGTACATTGTTAGGTCGGTACAACATGTTACAAGTTTTGAATGGTGATGGGTTGGTGGGGATGGTATAGTTATGCCCTTCATGTTCAAATTTTACACAATGGTGTAAAGTTGAAGGGACACAACCCATGACACGAATCCAAGGTATTTCAAGAAATAGGTTATACTAGAACTCTCCCTCTAAGATGTAGAATAGTTCCGAGATAGTGCGAGGGCCTATGTGAATGTGAAGGATAATGGTGCCAAGGGTGGAGGTGATGGCATCGTTAAAGGATTACAACATAAATGGGTTATTATGCCTATAATTGGAGGGGATGCACATTTGATTGTATGTGTGGGAGGATATAATGTTAATGCTAGTGCCACCATCAATCATGATGCATTGTACGCATATGTTATCGATATAGATAGAAATGAAAAGGACATGATCAGAGCATCCAATGGATAGGTACAATCTCCTCATCGTAGAAACCGAGGCAGAACTTGAGGAGTGGGCATGGAGATAGAAGAAGGAGATGATTTGGTAAGCAAGGCCATGTGGTTAGGGGTGATAATGGAGGCCACTGGTGTGGGTTCATTGGGTAAAAATTCAATGGATTGTAAAACCTCTATAAGGGCTTGGCATGATCAGGGATCATCCGAATGGATAGGTACAATCTCCTCATCGAGAAACTAAGGGTAGTAACTTGAGGAGTGGGCATGGAGATAGAAGAAGGAGATGATTTGGTAAGCAAGGCCATGTGGTGAGGGGTGATAATGGAGGCCACTGGTGTGGGGTCATTGGGTAAAACTTCAATGGATTGTAAAACCTCTATAAGGGCTTGTCTATGAGATTCAGAAGTTTGGATGAGATCATACAAAGACATCTTTAGAGGGGACTGATGTAATTGTTTTATCATTGTGATGGGTGACCCCGTCAGAGATAGGGTATGTAGGTCCTCGAATGGTGATTTTGGGTGTGGGTGCAGATGGTATATTGGGCATGGGGTTGGTTGATGGGCTAGTTGATTTTTCTTTTCCTTTGTCTTTCTGAGCGCAGGTGGCAACTTGAACCATGTTAATCTGAGGGGAGGGGGTAAATGGAGAAGGTGTAGGATGAGTGGTGTAACGAAATGATGGGAAAAAACCTAACGGTGGGGAAAATCCTTGTGAAGTGAGCTAGGCACACCGACATTTGGGTGGTGATTTGGCCAACTCTCTAATATGGACCATGTTGATCTCAAATTTTGGAGGTGGAAAGTTGTGAGGATGGAGATTTTGTTCGTTGAAGAAGAAATGGATGATGATGTGTGGTGACAAGTGAAGGTGGAACATGGTCCTCATTCGAAGGCCATCATCATCAAAAAAAAAAAATAGGGGACAAATTTCGAGAAGAGCGATTTTTAGGGCATCGGTAGAGATTGTGGTTGACTCTCTGTGGGTGAAGTAGTAAGAGAGGTATGCTCCTCTATGGGTAGAGGGGGCTTGTGCTGCACTTCCTCAATAGATAAAATAGGTGGGATTTGAGAAATGAATAGTACGATATCAAAAACTACGTGGACTTCATAGACATTGTTCTTGCTTGAGGGAAGGTTAACTATTTTGATTAGACAACAGCTTATGGTTAGGGAATGGATTCTTAAATATGTGAAAAATTTTATTTTTCAGCGCATTCGAGTTGTCCAGATGAGGTCTCCATTATCTATCATATCTTGGATAATGTTCTTAAAAGTTATGTAGTTACTATCACTATGGCCTTTGACACAATGATAATTACAGTAGTCGTGTTCCTTATACCATGCAGGAACAAGATGAGTGGGATCGAAACTGTATGAGGTTTTATGGGAGGAAGTGTAATGGCTCAAGATTTAAGAAGTTTTTCCCGGAATGAAGAATAGGGTTCTCCAATTGATGTGTACTTCCATTGCTCCCGCCGGCCGGAAGGCATGGACAAGGGAAATATTGGAAGAAGGTTGGTTAGAAGGATGAGATGGAACCACCTTGAGGACTACCGCATTGGTAGATCCTTTGGACTTTGAATAATTATTTTGAGGTTTTGAAGATGAAGAATAATCATTTGGTTTGAATGGGGTGTTCTTGTTTTGTAATTGGATTTTATTTTCTTCAATGGCATGAATTTCAAGATTTCATGCCATGTCAAATGCTTTTTCAAAGGTTTGGAAGGTTTGAACCTACCGAGTCAATGAGATGTGTCCTGCATAAGCTCTAGTGAACAACACAATAATTTCAGTGATGAGGTAGCTAGAACGTTAATTGGTTGATAAGACTCCACCAACGAGAAAAAAATCTATGATATATTCATCTTCATATTGTCGTGTCAAATACAGTCGGTCATGGTGACCTTTTTCCTATAATGATTGAGAAGTGGTCTAGGAATGCCTGAGCCACTTGGTTGAAGTATTAGATTGAATGTATAGGTAAACCGTGTTGTACCAATCTAAGGTGGGTCCTATTAAGGACATGGGAAATTAGGTAGCACCCGTGCTTGAATGACTACAAGTTCTATTGTGGGTCCTCTTTACTGTTGAAATGGTTGAATTTAGGAATTTCCCAATGCACAAGATACATATGAATAGGAATGGATGGATGAATATGATCATTATAGATTTCATCATAGGTCAGGGAGTTACGAGAGCCAAAAACCAACGCTTCTAATGTATTCATCTTTTCCATCATCATCCTAATGATGTCATTGGTGGGTTGTGAGGGATGGGTGCCTCCCGCAGTAAAGGGAGGTTGATGATGGGTGTATAATGTAGATGGCATCCCAATACATGAGGGTGCAAAATATGAAAACTACTAAGGGGTATAGATAAAGGTGGAATGAACCCCAAATAGGTGACAAAGGAAATCGGGGTTAGTGATGATGCATGTAAATAGGTGGGGCGATCGCAAAAAATCTCATGGTGATGGGTGGTAGTGACTAAGGGATGGAAAGAACCAAATTTTGGAAAGGGGTGTGGGTTGTCAACATTGGAGGTGGTTGTGACACAACTAGTACATATGAGGAAAAGGGGGCGATGGGGCTATGCTCAAGGAATTTGGTGAAGGAACAGTTGATGCCATGGGTGTAATAGATTTCATTGGGGCAGCGGTTATGGTAGAGGTGGAACCTAACTGAGAGACCATAGGGGGTAATGTGGATGAGGGAAACACCGAACTAGTGGTAGCTAATGCGGAAGTGGGTGTGAGGGTAGGAGGGATAGACATGGGCATGTCATATATTAACTATCCTGAGGAGTCCCGGGTAGATGAGTGGGAAAGATAGTATTGTAAGGCTACGGGATTTTGATCAAGGAGTCTTGCAAACTCCTCATCTCCAAGAGCGATGGGGATAAGTTGAGTTGAATCCATTGCTTCAGGATGGATGGCGGTGATGGACTAGTTAGGAGTGGTTGATGGCTGGCATGAAAAAAAAAAGGCGTTAGTTTGGCTACGAGTCAACACCATGTGAATTATTGTTGACCTAGTAAGACTGTATTTTATAAATGACACATAAAACAACAAAAGTAGATAAGGACAAAGTCTGGAGGGAAATCTAGTCATTTTTTTGATTAAAAATCAAACACAAAGAACCGATGACATTCAGTATGACCGATGATGGTTATGGGGAACTGATGATGGTTATAATAATTGATACCAGTCATTGTGGAAAGTACCAATTTCAGCAAATGAAATAGAATTGATGAATATAAACCAGGAAACTGTATCTATCGAAATACTAGAATGTTAGGTGATATGATGGTGTCCTAAGGACCAAAAGTATAAAAGAATAGGTGATGAAGGCTATTTCAAGTAAAATAACCAAAATATCCAAAATCCAACACCGGTTAGGTAAACCGACGATGGTAAGATGTAAATCAACGACGGTCATTGGACCAACATCGGTTACTATGAAATTAGAAGAAATGAAGAAAATGGATTTTTGTGAATTAAACTAGATGAAGGGTCAACCCAGAAATCTAAGAATGACTAGATAAGGTCCTAACACACTCAAAAATAACCAAAATAATCCATATATGATGGGGAGTGTGAAAGGAAGAAGAAAAATGGAGAATCATAACTCACACCTCAAAACGCAAGTCAAGAATAAAGCTAAGAGAACATGTAATCCTATAAGTGAATTTATATTTGTTTTATCTTATGCTTTTAAGACTGACTTATGAATTTAGAACATAGTTTTTGGTTGGGAAGGCGTCCTACAAAGAAGGAAATCTAAAGGTGAGGTTTCGGGTTATGTTATGGCAGGGATGGTCCTTTCTCTGAGGTGATGACTAGAAAAATATAACCAACCGGCCCACCGTCAATCCTCTGATCATGTGATCATTGAAAACTTCTTCTAGGTGGGATGTTGTTTAAGAAGATGTGTAAATTCAATTTTTTTATAGTTTGGCAAAGAGAGAGAAGAGATAAATGTGCTTTCTATGGTTTAATTGTGTCAACCATCAGTTGGGCATGACTTCTAGCATATATGTTGCCCTCATTTTTAAATGTGAGCTAAATAATGCAAAGATACAAAGATGAAATGCAACAAGATTTTAAACCCCAATCCATAGATTATATTTGATGAGAGCAATAATGAATAGGTAAGAGTATGTATTTCACTAATGCAATATAAAATAAAAATGAAGTTTTCTTTTTAATCCAAACTACGAGTGTCACTGAGACAAATAGGAGAAGAAGAATGTTTCCAAGGGAGAATATTTAATGTGAAATATCTTTCAAAAGAAATAAACAAAAATGATTCCCTAAGAATGAACAATGCAAAGAACCCAAATGGGTCCCACCGGCATGCCAAAATGTTCCATTGAGTAGTGTCCATATGTAAGAGAAAAATAGATAAAGAAAGGGTGAGGAGGAATACCTATGAGTGAAGGTGGAAGGTAGAGTGCACGCGTCCTGATTTCCCGATCCAATGCTAATTACGAGAACTTCCTTTTTGCTAGGAGGAACTACCTGTAAATATAAACAAGACCACAAGAGGAATATTAAACAATATATATCAGTGGATTGCCTAGCGTATGCTAGATCCGAGAAGTGTGATACTTCCTAGATGGATGTCAATCCATTATTTAAAACAACTTAATGCAAGAAATAATGTGAACCAATAATGTCCTACTATAGTTGATATGATTTAGGTATCTCATTCAAGTAAAATAAACAAATATAATCTAACAAGCTAGGTTATGATCATATTTGGAAGTTAGACAGGTAAATAAAGTGGTTGGGATAGGTCAGGGTCAAGCTTTAAATGATTTGGGTTGTTTGGATGAAAGGTCTGAGGTTTTTACTACGGGTAGGTTTATTAGATATATAGAGACCGACGTCGGTAGGGTATGACCGATGCCGGTTAAGAGGAAACTGACGATGGTTTGGGTTAACCAAATGGCGTTGGTAGGGTCAGCCGGTAGAAACTTAGTGAAGGTGGATTTTGTTAATTCTCTAGGATTTCCCAGGGGAATGGACATATAATAGGGAGGTAGATGAAAATATTGGGGGTATTCGTAAGTGTCTAGAGTCAAGTATAGGAGGATGGGAGGTTGTATATGGTTGGGCAAAGAGATTTATAGGGAGGTGAGAGGTGATGGGATGTAAAGGAGATTAGAACTTCCAAAATAGAGATAAAGAAGCTAATCTAAATAAATATGGGAAGGTGCAGATCCAAATGTATTTACTTGTTGTTTACAGACCTAGTGGTTAGATGGAGGTAGTGGTTGATCCATGGAACTAGTTGTCATTGTGTTGGTTTTCAAATAGGACTTTTTAGAAGAGCAACAGTCAGGGGACAAGAAGTCCCTCCTCTTTGATGGGAGAGGTTCCCTTATTCAGAAACGAACTTATTTACAAATGTACAAAATATTATTTTATGGTTGAACTTGGATATTACGAAAGTGTTTTCCACAAGGATCATCAGTTACAAAAGGACTGAGGAAAGGGAATAAGAGGATGAGCAGAATAGCAACATTCAGAATTATAGATAGCAGAATAATTCTTTATGTATGCGAAGTTTCAAGGAATTTAAGACAAGATCATTTGCATTGGCTGAATAGGATTAAATTTAAAGACACAAAGTTCTGTAAATAACCTTCTTCAGATTCATTAATCAAGGACACAAAGTTCCTTCTTGGTTATACAAGATCGCTGTATTTGCAAAACCGGACAGTATGCAATCAGAGAGACTAACAAATTAGAGACAAAATGATCTTCACAATATTAAATGGAAAACACAGAAATAGCAGAGATCAGATAGACAATGAATAGAAAGCCCTTTTGTATTGATTTCTTTAAGATCTATTTACACTTTCAGAAAATATGCCAAGTTCTTCCTCCTTCGCAAAATGGCGCAAAGAAGGCCATTATATAGCTTACAATTCGGTTACTCCTCATAACCGCTTTCTTTAACTAGAGAATAGTTAAGGAATGCCAAACAATTTCTTAACTAATTACATGGAATACGAAAGGAATGGTGAGAAGAGAGAAAGAAGGGGAAAGAGACAGGTGGCCGCTTCGAGAGGGACCCACTGTCTTCGTAAACCGCCGCTTGAGTTTTCCTCCACGTCTCGGCCCATGTCCTCCACGAGGGACACACTAAATTTCATCTTGAGGATGACAATGAATATCTTTGAAACCTGATGTAATCGACGCTCTTGAACTTCGTCCTTCAGAATCGCTTCTTTAGTTCTCCCAAGCTTCCTCCAGGAGCTTGATCTTCATATTGATAGTAACAGAGCTGCAAACCAGGCTCGGAAAGGAGTTTCAGAGGGAGGGGACATGCGCGGGTTTTCAAATTGCAAGGGTTCGAAACAATGTAAGAATTGCAAAGGAAGTTTTGCCCGTTACATAGCCGTTGAGGAGAGAGAAGGATAATTAATGCGCATTTGAATTCATATTTTGAAAAACAGCATATTCGGGAAGAGCGGGAAACTAAGTATGGATGACCGTTGGTTCGCTTGGGACAAGTGAGACGCGAATGCGTGAAACACGCGGCTCGGCCGATTCGGGCAAACATGGGGAGAGGACGCACAAATGCATTTTGGGACATTTGGGATGAAAAAGAGCGAAGTGCGTGACTCGGGAGTTTCGGCCGAAAATGGGACAGCTTGCACTTTTTAACTTTGGGACATTCGGGACAAAAGTTTCAAGTACGCGGTTCAGGTGTTTCGGCCGATCGGGGAACAGAATGCACTTTGGAACTCGGGACAGTTGGGACGAAATCGGGCGAATCGGCCGAAAATGGAACAGAGTGCACTTTAAGTTTGAACTTGAGAAATTTGAGACAAAAAGTTCCGGAGTACGCGACTCGGCCGGTTCGGGTGAAATTGGAACAGAGCGCACTTTTGAAATTGGGACATTTGGGACAAGAAAGTGTGAAGTACGTGGTTCGGGCGGTTCGGCCGAAATTGGAACATCTCGCACAGTAACTTTGGGACACTTGGGACAAAAACTTCCGACGGGCCCGAAAATGGGACAAATTCGGAGGTTTCGGCCGATCGGAGAACAGAAGACCCGTTTGCACTTGGGACAGTTGGGACAAAAATGTCCGACAGGCCCGAAATACTTACAGAATGACCCAGAACTTAGATTTTTTCGACTTCAAGACTTTTTCCACACCACCAGCTCGACAGAAAAGACATTTAAACTCAAAATTTTGAAATTTTTACTTTTGACAGAGCGGGGAATTTTGAGTGGACAACAGCTGGCTCCTTCTGGGGATGACTTGGCATAAATTCAAGGAATGAGACAAGGCAAGAACTTAGACAAACTTGGTGAAGCAGACCAGTGCCTTATCCCTTGGGCAACGGAGTCAAAAACAGACCAACACAGAGGGCAACACACAAAAACAACAGAAGGGAAACACACCAAAACAACAGAAGGAAAACACTATACAGAATATACAAAGGGACTCCCTAGTCACCTAGGACTTGAACAACTTGAGATACTACCCACTATAAGGAAGTGGGAGGGGCGAACCATCCATGTAATCAAGATAGAAAGAGTTCTTACCAGCAAAGTGTCTGATCTTGAAAGGTCCGAGCCACAGGGAATCAAACTTTCCATGGCTGCCACGAGGTTCATGTCTTTTGTCCCATAACAGCACGGTGTCTCCAACTTGGAACTCTCTGAACCTAGCTTTTTTGTCAAACAGGACCTTTACCTTCATTGGTGAACGAATATCCTATCAGCAACCTCCAATCTATCTTCATTTAGTTTGTGCATGTACATGATCCTTTTATCTAAAGCATCCCTGAAACTAGTATCTTCAATGGCCTTCATCAGGTGCAAGGCCGGCAGTTCCACTGTTACTGGCAGTTGAGCTTCTACTCCATACACCACTTGAAAAGGGGACATTCCAATGGCTCTTTTAGGTGTGATCCTGTCTGCCCAAAGAGCATCATATAGCTTCTTGTGCCAGCTTTTGTTGAGACTCATTGACCAACTTCCTTATGATAGTCACCAGGTTCTTGTTTGTGGATTCTGCTTGCCCATTTCCCTGGGGGTAATAATCTGAAGAATGAGCCAGAGAGATGCCATACCCGTAGCAGAAATCCATTATCTCAGTTGAGGAGAAGTTTGAAGCATTATCTGTTACAATCTTGTTAGGTACACCATACCTTACCAAGATGTTCTCTTTGATGAAGTTGCATACCACTTCAGAAGTAGTGCTCTTGACTGGAATAGCTTCCACCCATTTGGTGAAGTAGTCAGTGGCAGTTAGCACATGAGTGTGACCAGCACTAGAAGTAGGATTAAGTGTACCAATGAAGTCTAAACCCCACTGTTGAAATGGTTCCTCAATCACAACTGGCTTGAGAGGCAAAGAAGCCAATTTAGGTCTTCCCACAAAAGTCTGACAAGCCTCACATTTATCCACCCACTTAGATGCATCTCTGAATAAGGTAGGCCAGTAATATCCTCCCCGAGTATCTTGTGAGCAGTGACCGTTGATGAATAGTGCCCTCCACATGCCTGATCATGAAAAGCTGAGAGCAATTTTCTCCCATTGTTCCTTGTCCACACACTTCAAAATCTCCCATCTAAGCCACGCTAACAAGGCATTTTCCCACAATACATATTGCGACCTTAATTTAATGTCAAATTTTTTTTTTGGAAGTTAAATGAGGGGGCATTCCCATAGGTGAGAAAATGGGTGATGTCAAAGCATACCATTCATCAACCAAACTCAGAATGAACAGTAAGAGGAAGGTCACTTTCTCCTCCAAAGAACTCATGTTTGGCCCTTCAAAGAATGAGCTCACAAAGACCTTTTCCACGAACCAGCTTGGTTGGTTTGATATCAATGTCATACTCTTGGACCTTTAGCCACCCAGCCTCCTCTCTTGATCCAAATTCTTGCTGTGTAAGAATTGACTTAACAAATTGTATCTAGAACCAACACCATAGAGTGAGAGTTGAGGATATAGAAACGAATCGCTTATGCAGCTTTGACTACTGCAAAAGCATGCTTCTCCATCATGGTGTATTTTAGCTCATGATTCTTCAGGATATAGCTCATGAAGGCAATTGGTAGCTCATGTTTATCGGAGTCTTCTTGGGTTAAGACAGCAGCCAGGGTATTATCTGTAGCATAGCAATAGATGATGAAATCTTTGCTTTAAATCGGATGGACAAAGCAAACTGGAGTTTTAGCGATAGCTTTCTTGATACCCTCAAAGGATTCCTTTCCTTCAGAAGACCAACCAAATGTTTGCTTCCCTTTCATCATCTGAGAAATATTCAAAGTTAATTCAGCAAAATCAGGGATGAATCTTCTTAAAAAATTGATCTTACCGAAGAAGGAGTGCACGCCCTTTTACTCGTCGGAGAGGAATTTGCTGATGGCTTGAACTCGCTCAGATCAATCTTAATACCATCCTTGGAGACAATGTGCCCTAATAGTTTTCCCTCTAGAACACGTAAGAGAGATTTTTAGGGTTTAGAGAGATTCCATGCTCTCTCGCATCTCAAGAAACTCGTCTCTGTGTGATCAAAATGATCCGCTCTTGTCTTGGAAAACACTATCGTCAGGTCATCAAGGTATATGAAAATACACTTCCCTTTCAAGCTTCCAAAATCCAGATCCATAGCTCTCTGGAAAGTGGCACCAGCATTAATAAGCCCAAAAGGCATTCTCTTGTAGGCAAAGGTACCCCAAGGAGTGGTGAAGGCTGTCTTGTGTTGATCTGCAGTATCAACCTCTACCTGATTGTATCCAGAGAATCCATCAAGCATAGATAACATTTCAGATCCTGTTACTGCTTGCAATATTTGATCCATCATAGGCAAAGGGTAATTATCTTTCAGAGAAGCCTGATTCAGGTTCCTGAAATCAACACAGATGCGGATCTCACCATTTTTCTTCCTGACAGGCACAATATTTGCAATCCATGTCGAATGGTGAATAGGAAAAATAATTTTAGCCTTCAACAACTTCTGAATCTCCTGAAAGATGGTGTCAGCTATTTTGGGGTTGTATTGCCTTTGTTTCTGCTTGAAAGGCTTAATTCCTGGTTTGAGAGGAATCGAGTGCTGCATATCTTTTGGCTTGAAGGCTTTCAGATCTTCATAAGAATATGCAAGAACGTCCTTATACCTTCTTAGAAGATCAATTGCTTTTCTCCTTTCATCTCGTCTGCATAAACATTTTCCAATATTTATCACCTTAGGGTCATTAGAACTCCCAATATCAATCTTATCATACTCAGCTGATTTCTGAGGTCCAGTAGAAGCTTTAGATTTCACATACCTGTCATGCTTATCAAATAGTTCCTCCAAACTCACCAACCCTTTAGGAATCTTGTTTCCTTTGAGCTTAATGCACCCTTCCTGATCTGTTTCTTCTCCTTGGGTGACAGCTTGGTCAAAGGACACACTTTCACGAGGCAGGTTGTCACTTCCCTCAAAATACAGTTGTTCAAAATTACCTTTGAGTTCCAGGAAGGAAAGAAAATGCTGGTCATCGTTGAAAACTTGCCAGTTATTGGTATTGTCAGGTACACTAGGCCGGTGGACCATTTCAATAGTGAACTTATCCTGAGAGAATTCAGGATGGGGAATCAGTAGTGACCCTGAGACAGCCAGTGAATCAGCCCTGCTGTTCTTTTCTCTAGGTATTGCTTCAATAGAGAAAGCATCAAGGAATTCAATGGAATCCCAAACCCGATTCCTAGAATGCTTCACCCTCCCATTTTTACCTAAAAGAGGTTTCGACCGCTTCACAATCAACTCGCATCACCACGAGCCAGAAGGTTCTTCACACCTCGTTCTTTGGCCACTTGTAGTCCAAGAATGAGAGCCTCATACTCTACTGTATTATTAGTGTTTTCAAACTACAACTTAAATGAAAAAGGATGTAGGCATCCTTCAGGTGACACTAGCAGGACACCAGCTCCGTAACCACCGAGGAACAACTTCCATCAAATTCTAAAATCCAAACACCATTGGGATCTTTAGGTGCTACTGAGGGTTGGATTTCATCGTGGGACAAATCATGTAATTACCATGCCCCATATCCTCATAGAGTATTTGTGCCTTAGGATCATCCGTTTCGCACAATATACTCGATCGCTTCTCGTGCAGTAACTTCTTCATGTGTCCATTGACAGTATGAGTGCATGTGACCAATCCATTTGAATCTCCCCACCCACATCTTTACAGAAGTTTCTACTTAGCAACATTCCATAAGAAGGAGGAATGTCTGCTACTAGGATGGTAGCCAAGACTTTCTTTTCAGGCAAAGCAGCAAAGGCCACTTGTGCATCTTTAATCCTTCCAACCAAAGGCACTTCCTTACTCTCCATGGAGTAGCAGGATCCATAAGTACGAGTGAGGGTCAAGCCTAAAGCATGAGCTACTTTAGCAGGCATCACATTATCTGAGGCTCCAGAATCTATGACACAATTACTGAGCCTATGGCCAGCTATGAGAAGTGTTACATAAAATGGTTTAATTTTGTCACCAGGGGAGGTGACAAAGAGCCTACTGACTTAGTCAGGGTGCGTATGAGGAGTAGGTAAAAGGCCTTTAGAAGTGGTCTTAGAGTTGGAATTAACAAAGTGGATCATTTTGGCAAAGGCTTTGGGATGGGTTTGATAGTACTCAGCTTCTGAGATTTGTACCTTGGTCTTTTTCAGGTGATCAACAATATCAAAGGATCCAGAAGTGGACGGGCCATCGTCATTTGGAATTCTAGGCTTATCAACTTTAGGAGAAAAAGAAGAAGCAACTTCTGTAACTGGATCGATAGGACTCACCTTCTGTAGACGAAGTAGGGATAGGAGATCCTCTTCTTGAATTACAGGATAGTTGCCGATCGCTCCTTGGATTTCTTAGGTGGTCGGGTCACCTTCTCCTCTCTTTGTCTCTGTTCTTTCGAGTCATGACAAAAAAGATTCACTGCTCATGTCTACTACCACTTCATCATAATCATCAATGCCCTCAAAGGGTAAAGAAATTCACTCGAGATCCCTCAAGTTCCTCTGCTTCATCATCAAATTCCTCCACAAACTCCTCGCAAGTTTCATCATCATCTGGCTCTTCAACTTCACAGGTTGCGTTCACAGGAACCTTAACAGGAGGTCCTTCAAGTGCTAGTCTCATGTGAGGAGCAGGCAAACGATTTCTGGGCTGAAAATTTCTTCTTGGAACATCTGCATACGGGGCATGCTGAGCCAACTGTTTCTTTATAGCGACAAGATCATTTGCGAGTTTCTGGACTAATGGATCAGTACTAGGTCCAGGGGTGGAAGAGGAAGAAGCAGCAGACTTAGATTTGGGAGGGTCTCTTCTCAACTTCCCTGACATGATCAAGTCATCTTCGATACTAACAGCCAGTTCTTGATCCAGAGCTAGTGTTCCGAGATTAGCCCTTCTTAGTGCATAACTAACTTTGGGTGATTGAGCATTTAGGAAGAAACACTTTTGAATTTGGTCGACAGGTCGGGTAGGCGTTGGAATTTTATTTACCAACCTGTTGAACCGGGCCAAAAATTCTCTCATGGGTTCTAATGGAATCTTTCTTTATCTCGAGAAATTTGGGCAAGCAAGGCATGCACATCTTCTCGCCGCTTTGAAATAGTTTTCGAACTGAGTTCTCATTGTATTCCAGTCGGTGATGGCACCAGCCAAAGGTGATAGAACCAATCAATAGCATTATCCTGTAACGTCTCAACGAATAGTCTTACTGAGACGTCTTCATGTTCAACTCCCAAAACTCCACATGCAACTATGAAGGCTGCAATATGTTCATCAGGATGTACTTTTCCATCACCTTTGAATTTGGGGAAGTTCTTCCTGCTACCTCCGCAACTCATGCAAAGGCTAAGTAAGGGCCGAGGCTCCGACACATGACCCCATGGCAATTGTTCCGCCATTCTTAGAAATATGGCTTGAGAGGAACTATAACACCGGCTAGGATCAAAGCTCGTAGATCGGGACTAGCAGCTTCAAGGAATACCACCCGTAGGACTTCTATCTTGAACAGTGGAGTGCTTGTTAAATGAGTTCTTCTATTTCTTGAATTGAAGGGAAAGGAAAACCTTGCTGCTCTAAAAAGTGAAACCGAGAGTCTTCAATACCAAGGGTCCTTCTCCTCGAGTGAAACGCGAGTCACCAGATCAAAGGATGATAAAAATTACAGAACCGAATGCGATTTTCCCCAAATGAGTCACCAAAAATGTTGGTTTTCAAATAGGACTTTTTAGAAGAGCAACAAATGTGGGACAAGAAGTCCCTCCTCTTTAATGGGAGAGGTTCCTTATTCGAAACGAACTTATTTACAAATGTACAAAATATTATTTTATGGTTGAACTTGGATATTACGAAAGTGTTTTCCACAAGGATCATCATTACAAAAGGACCGAGGAAAGGGAATAAGAGGATGAGTGAAAAAGCAACATTCGTAATTATAGATAGCAGTAATAATTCTTTATGTATGCGAAGTTTCAAGGAATTTAAGACAAGATCATTTGCATTGGTCAATAGGATTAAATTTAAAGACACAAAGTTCTCAGAAATAACCTTCTTCAGATTCATTAATCAAGGACACAAAGTTCCTTCTTGGTTATACAAGATCGCTGTATTTGCAAAACCGGACAGTATGCAATCAGAGAGACTAACAAATTAGAGACAAAATGATCTTCACAATATTAAATGGAAAACACAGAAATAGCAGAGATCAGATAGACAATGAATAGAAAGCCCTTTTGTATTGATTTCTTTAAGATCTATTTACACTTTCAGAAAATATGCCAAGTTCTTCCTCCTTTTCAAAATGGCGCAAAGAAGGCCATTATATAGCTTACAATTCGGTTACTCCTCGTAACCGTTTCTTTTAACTAGAGAATAGTTAAGGAATGCCAAACGCAATTTCTTAACTAATTACATGGAATACGAAAGGAATGGCGAGAAGAGAGAAAGAAGGGGAAAGAGACAGTGGCCGCCCGAGAGGGACCCACTGTCTTCGAAACCGCCGCTGAGTTTTCTCCACGCCTCACCATGTCCTCGCCACGAGGGACACACCGTAAATTTCATCTTGAGGATGACAATGAATATCTTTGAAAACCGATGTAACCGGCGCTTGAACTTCGCCCTTCAGAATCGCTTCTTTAGTTCTCCCAAGCTTCCTCCAGAGCTTGATCTTCATATTGATAATAACAGAGCTGCAAACCAGCTCTGGAAAGGAGTTTCAGAGGGAGGGGACATGCGCGGGTTTTCAAATTGCAAGGGTTCGAAACAATGTAAGAATTGCAAAGGAAGTTTTGCCCGTTACATAGCCGTTGAGGAGAGAGAAGGATAATTAATGCGCATTTGAATTCATATTTTGAAAAACAGCATATTCGGGAAGAGCGGGAAACTAAGTATGGATGACCGTTGGTTCGCTTGGGACAAGTGAGACGCGAATGCGCGAAACACGCGGCTCGGCCGATTCGGGCGAAACAGGGAGAGGACGCACAAATGCATTTTGGGACAATTGGGATGGAAAAGAGCGAAGTGCGCGACTCGGGAGTTTCGGCCGAAAATGGGACAACTTGCACTTTTTTAACTTTGGGACATTTGGGACAAAAGTTCCTAAGTACGCGGTTCAAGTGATTCGGTCGATCGGGGGAACAAATGCACTTTGAACTCGGGACACTTGGGATGAAATCGGGCGGAATCGGCCGAAAATGGAACAGAGTGCACTTTAAGTTTGAACTTGAGAAATTTGAGACAAAAGTTCCGAGTACGCTACTCGGCCGGTTCGGGCGAAAATTAACAGAGCGCACTTTTGAAATCGGGACATTTGGGACAAGAAAGTGCGAAGTACGCGTTCGGGTGGTTTCGGCCGAAATGGAACAACTCGCACAATAAGTTCGGGACACTTGGGACAAAAACTTCCGACGGGCCCGAAAATGGGACAAATTCGGAGGTTTCGGCCGATCGGAGAACAGAAGACCCGCTTGCATTTGGGACAGTTGGGACAAAAATGTCCGACAGGCCCGAAATACTTACAGAATGACCCTGAACTTAGATTTTTTTGACTTCAAGACTTTTTCCACACCACCAGCTCGATAGAAAAGACATTTAAACTAAAAATTTTGAAATTTTTACTTATCGGTTAAGGTGGGAAATCCTAGGTTTACTAAAAATGACAGATCTTGGCAATCTTTTTGGCCATCTCTATCTATTCTCGTGGATTAAAACGGAATGTTTCACTTAGATAAGTGAGAACATTGTTAGAGGGGAATAGGCATGTGATTTTAGGGTTGAACTAAGTCTTAGTTAATTAAGTTAGGTAGGAATAAGTCTTAGTTAGTTATGGTGAGTGGATATTGAGTCCTAGTAAAAGGGAAACATGCTAAGAATAGGTTTATGATGAGGTGTCTAGGTGAGGTGGTGGGGTGAGGTGTTTAGGTGAGGTGGAAATCAGTTTAATTATGGTAATTAAATAATGAATAATGTGAGCATGGGCATTAATTTTATTATGGGTAATGAAATTAATATACATGTGGGGTAAAGGGAGAGTGTGACCTAGATTTGATGTCTACAAATATATCTAAATTTATATTCAATTACTTTATTTGTTTCTTTGTAATTCTATCCTCTCTTTTTGTTTATAATAGTAAGTCATTCAAAAACAAAAACATTAAAGAATTTTCCAAATGTTTTCACATCTTCCTTCATTGATCCACCCCTTATTATCCCCAATGTAATGGCCAAGTTGAAGCGTCCAAAAAATCTAAAATTAATAATGGAAAAAAATGATAATCATGGTCACAATCAGCATACAAAAGTATATCACACCATCCGGGCCTATCGTACACCCTTTTATACTTTCGTAGGAACTACTCCATTTTCACTTGTTTATAGATCTAAAGTTATATTACCTATAGAGGTGAATCTCCCATCAATTTGTGTATCCCTCTAACATATGATCCAATAAGATGACTATCGGCAGCACTCATATTTCTCGAGCTCGATCTCCTAGATTAAAAATGGCTCAATGCTTTAGACCATCTCAAAGTGTATCGGAATCAAATTTTTTGTAACTATGACAAGAAGATAGAACAAAGATAATTTGAGATCGGTGACCTTGTGTTAAAATAAAATAAAAAATACAACCAAAGATCAAGACAAGAAAGGAAAATTTGAACCAAATTGGTTGGGTCCTTACCTTATCACTGTAAAATTTGGATCAGGTGCATACAAGTTATCCACTCAAGATATGGAAGAGCGTAAATAACCCATGAATATGGTTCATTTGAAAATATTTTATTCCTAAGTCATCTATACATACCTCTTGTGTCGGGAAATTTTGCACATCCACTTATATAGTTCCTCCATCCTATCCATCTTACAGTTTCATCCCAAATTGGTTTTTCCTTTGTTCCTTGTATTTAGTGCATGTACCCTATTTCATCCTATTAGACCTATCCATTTTCACTCACATCTATCCCTTGATCTTCACAATCCTTTATGTTATTTGTATGTTTGGATGAGTCTTGGATCACCTTACTAAATCTCACTATTTGTTACTGATACATTAAAAATTTAAAATATAAAAAAAATTCAAAAAAATCAAAATCGAAAAACATTCAAAAATCCAACAAAATATAAAAACATTCAAACAATCCCAAAATATCCAAAAACATTCAAAAACTTAATAACTCAAAAATAATACAAAACTACGAATCTATCAAAAAAATCCAAAAACATTCAAATACTAAAAATCCTAAAAATTTACAAAAAATGATAAAAAAACTCACAACATCAACACTCTCCACAAATTCAAAATTTTAACTCCTATCCTAGTGATCATTCTAACTATCCTATGACTATCAAAACAAATCATCTTACCCCTTGCATGTATCCTTGCCTTGGGGAAATTCTAATCAATCATATCCCTCGCGTATATCCTCACTTGGGTAAATCTTGGCTCTCATTCTCTCCCTTGCATGCATCCATGCTTAGGGTCAATGACTCATTCAATTTCATATTACTCTTCGATGCAGATCTAACAAGAGTGGAACTTGACTCCAATATTTTGTTTGATCCAATCCCCTTACAGGTATCCTTGCTTGGGGAATCTAAATCTTCTTAATCATTATTTTGCAACACATTAGGGACATAGTTAATTGTCTTTATTTTCAATTGTAGTTGCATTATTACTATTATTTCTTGACCATATACAAGTATTTTGTTATCATTTTGGTTTATTTACAGCCATGGTGTAAACTTTTACTATGTATATTAGGTTTTCTTTACTTTTTGTCTTTTGTTTTCCTTATACCAACTATAATTATTATATTGTCATCTTGGTTCATTTATAGCCATGTTGTATGCATCCATTGTGTATTTTTATTTGTTTTACTCTTTTCCTTTTGTGTGTGTGTGTGTGTGTGTGTGTGTGTGTGTGTGTGTGTGTGTGTGTGTGTGTGTGTGTGTGTTTGTTTACGCACATAATGGGTTAAACATCATGATTCTTTCATAATCATGGTGCCAACTCTATTGTGCAACAACAAAATAATGTTTCTCTAAAATATAATATCTGAATGGAAGCTCAAGCTACAAGAAAAATCACTCCCATCATCCTTCTCATCACTCTCAAATTATAAGCATCAACCTTCCTCTTATCAAGTGGTTTTCCACCACTTTTCCTATTACTCATATCTTGAGGGGGCACTTCCTTAGCATAGTCCATACTTTTGGGACATCCAAATGCTTCACCGGGGAAAATCAAGAAGTTCCACCAATTCCATGTCCTCTGCACATTGATCTACATGTGTTTATTATATTTAAAACGTTATTACTTTATACTAACACTTTAAAGAGGGTAAATTTAGACACCCTAAAAATACATAATTATACCTAATCATTCCTATCATCTTCATAATGTGCCAAATTAGTTATAGAACATATTCTAGGCCACTATCCCCCATCCCATTAGAATTTACCCACATATCATTATAATTAATGTAATTAATTATATCATGTATAAACCATACACTTACACTCCCTAGCTAATTTAATTATCTATTTAAATAAAATAAAATTTATTTATCCACTCAATTACACTTCATTAGCTTTCTTCACCCAAGTTCTATAACCCTACAAAGGAGGAAGAAAATTTTTATATACAATTGAATAATTCAAGAGGTAATTATTCAAATTCATTGCCACTTAAATTCTTAATCAAACCAACCAACTCGCACGTAGAGAAAATAAACTTAGTAAATCTATAAAATGCATTCATTAACCTACAACTCATTCAAATATTGATAGATAATCCATGGCAACCCCTTTAGTTATAAATAAGAGGCTCACTCCTTCACAAATTATCTCTTGTAAGCATATAAGGAATTTGTAGCATTACTCTATCAATTTTCTATTAGAATTTTTATGCCATGAGGCTACCCATTTGATCAACCAATCCATACATTTCTCATAGCACATATTTCTTAAATTTGGAGTTAATTTGGAGCATCCACAAACCATTCATAAAAGTAAATTCAACAAGTGTGGTACTTCATTTTACACTTCATCCATCTTGTCCGAGGTTACAAGAGAATGTGAAGAATGATCGGTTTATTTGTATTGTTTACTTATTTCATTGTTTCATTTTTCCTTGTACATAGGAAGACCAATAAAATTAATTTCCAAGGTAGTTTCCATTGATCAATAAGATCAATTAAATTTTATTTTTAACTCATTCATGTTTTAATTTATACATGATGAATCCCAAAGTTTTGGACACAAATATAAATTCCAAAAATGGATGTTTCACCATTTCCTCATTACTTTTACATAAAACACATCTATTATGAAAATACATACCTATCTTCATCAATTTGTCTATTGTGAGGATATTGTTATGATAAACTATTCAAAAAATATGTTGAAATTGGGAGTGAGGTTCATAATCTTAAGATCCTTCTAATAAACCCTATCGTCCCATATATCAAGGTCCTCTAAGTATCTTGATTTAACTGAGAAAATTTCACTAGGATTAGCAATCCAAACAAGTTCATCCTTATTAGGAAGATACTTATATTGGTTTATTGTAAATTAAGGTTATGAACTCATAAATTGTGATAAATAACTTCCTAGAAACCTTTATCTATAAAATTCTCAATTTTTGCTAAACTTGGAATTATTCTAGTACTATTTTACCATTGAACCATAAATATACCTAGAAACTTTGTTGATTTCTAACAAAGGGTCTTTAGAGACCAAGTGGTACTTAAATAACTAAGGGTATTCCCATAATTAAACCTTATTCCCATCCTCTAAATTCCATTTTCTTAATTTTCTTAGAAAAATTTTACTCCTAATGATAGATTTCCATAAGGCATATCCATTATCAAGGAAATCCTCTAGCAATAAATTTTGTCTTTCTTTCTTTCAACGTATTTGGCCTTAATAATCTTGGTCCATTGATTATATTATTTCATTACTTTCCAAACTTTCTTATAAATTGAATCTTGATTCATCTTCTTTACCCTCCTCAATCCAATCCCAATATTTTCCTTTGGAAATCAAACTTTGTCCTAAGGCCTAAGAGGAAATATGTACCTATCCTTAGAAAAAAATCTATGGAATTTCTCTACTTTAGTTACGATCTTGTTGGGAATGTTGAAAAGACACATGAAGTAAACATGAATGATTTGGATATAACTTGTAAGGAGTTTAAGTTTTCCCACCTAAGATAAAAAAACTTACCTTTATATCCTTCCAAATTATATTTAATTCTATTTAGAAGGGGATTCCAAAGATCTAACCTCATTTTTTTCGCTAAATAGGGGAAAACCTAAGTACAAGGAAAGTTTTTAATCTAACAACCCAAGATTCTAGACAACCTCTTATGTAGACCTTTGGGGGTAATGATTAAGAATAGGTGGATTTTACAAAAATTAATACATGTCCCTAAGACCTCTTCATAATCTAGAAGGATGTTTTTAAAATTCTTGGATTTTTTAACTCGTGTTTCCTTCATCAAGAAGGTGTTATCAAAAAATTGTGGTGAGTGTCAATGGAATTTTTATATTAATTTAGAACATTATTATATAATTATTTGAATAATAATGCACCTCTCTAAGTACTATAATAACTATTTTTTACTCATTGTTATTTATCTAGTTTAGTTCTAGCAGGTGTATAAGTTCATTAGTGTGATTTTTATCTTATGTTTAATTGAGTGGATAGTTTACCTTTGTTCACTTGTCATCTCCTTCTATTATGGAGATTGATCTATGATGATAAAGTGTTCTAAATAAAACTAAATAATGATGTTAAATTCCTATAAACATTTTATCTCTTTTCAATTAATAGAATGATCACATTTAAGTCTTGTACGGGATTTAATTTTTGAACATTTGGTTTTAGAGATAGAATGAAATGTGTTAACCAAGTAAGGTGAAAGAGAATACAGAGAGTGCGTTGAGTCTAAAAATAAATATCTCCCATTTTTTTGAGGATCTAAAAATATTATTTTTTGTAGAATTAAAATTTAATGGAGGAGTATCATGCATTACCTACCCAAAAATACATTGCTCATAATTATTTATGATTGTAGGTGTAGATTTAATATTAGAGGTGTCATAAATATAATCGGTAAAGTTATTTGGTTGCGTAAAAGAGGTATTTGAAGGATTTTTAGATCTCTTCTCATGTATAATCATCTTCTAGTGATCTATATCACCCTTAGAAATCTAAATTATCCTACATCGACCCTAGCTCTAGTCCCCAAGCTCATCCTTGCATGTAAATTTCTCTAAATCTGGTTCACCTCATTGAGATTATTTATGATATCCCTACATGTGCTACTTTATCTTACACTTAACCTCCATATTAAGATACACCTTCTCTTTTACATGAGACCCAACCTCCTAAAGCATACCAATTTGACCCCATGTCAAGCCAATTTGATCCCTACATTACACATAATATTGATTTACGTTATAAAAAACCTAAAATTTACTAGTTCATTCATTCACCAAAGTATTCCCATCTTTCATAGCTCACCCTACATAGCTATATATTCTTAATCTCATGATTTCCCAACTTTATGTGAAGAAAATCTATAACAACTCAATCTCTCTGACAATGGTGGATAAAATCATACAATAAATAAAATGTCAAACCTACGGTAGAGTTTTCAAACAATGAAATGGAAAAATGAGGTCACAATAAAACCTAAGTGGATGCATTGAGTGGTAATAAAAGATGTGGGTGAGGCGCCCTAATTTTAAAAAAAATCACAAATGTTAGTGATAAAAATAATTATTTATCACCTTATAAACCAAAGTGAAAGATATCTCGCTTCGATAACATGTCATGTCCATATATATTGTAATGATGAGGTCAAGTTTTGATCCCAATCTTGACCTAATTTTTAAACTAATCCCCACCCCAAAATACATCAAAACTCAATATTCTCCCTTTAAAGGAAAACATGTCTAATAAAAAAATTCCAACGCATTTTTAAAACTCAAGTCACATGTTCAGCCCCACCTAGAAGCCATATTTTCCTTCTTGAACTAATACCATGATTGCATAAATTACACCTTATATATTCGATTTCTATATAATATATTAAATATAATAATATCTTGAGCAGTTAATGAGAAGGGATAAAACCATTTTAAAGTAAGAGATGGTGGATTTAACCCTCACCTTATTAAATTTTTGCACTTAATTTTTTAAAGGGGATTATTATTCAAAATAAAAGGGTATTTTCATTAAACAATGGGAAATTATTTACCTTAAAATACGGAAGGAAATACAATAATTAATCAAAGGGGGTCATTTAAACATTTTCCAAGGGGAAAATAATTTTAGATATTAAATTTCAAACTAAAAGAGGTGATCTTAGGCCAAATTTTGAAAAAACCGATACCAATAATTACAAGGATTTTTGCATTATCCTAGAAAAATAAGTTCCAAAAACCAAAAAAAGAACCAAAATTTTAATATTCTCCTATTAGGGGGGAAATTTTTTAGTATTGCATATATATATATATATATATATATATATATATATATATAGTTTTTTTCACTAATCTAAACCTTTCCATAAACTTTCAAAACCCATTATGTATTCCAAAATAGAAAACTACAAAAATTAGTTCTAAAACACACTCTCAAGACCTTTAATCTCACCATAGCTTTCGGTATTCATAGTGCCTTTGGATCATAGTTTATTATAAATCCATTGGTATTTGATCAATTACATCCAACACCTAATATAACTACAATAATGACATCTAGTGAATCATCCCTATAAATATTTAGGGAGTAATAAATACACTACACTCACACCAATTCCACTAATTTCACATATGCCAATATTACTCAACACAAACCCTATAATTGGAAAAATATGAGTATATCAGACATATTACACACATACAAAGATCTTCCTTTAAGTGGTTATCATTGATTCGATGGGTACCTTTCACATATTTTCAACATACCACATACCAATCTTCTCTCACATTCATTAACTTATATCTCACATATGGCCACACATATTGATAGGATGATACTCTTGCATTTATTAATAGGTATATATGAAAGGCACATATATAAATATTTTGGAATATTTTAATGACAATATATAGGGAAACCTTTTTTTAGAGATAAGGCACCAATCCATTTCCAAAAATAAAGTTTAGTTTCCATACAATGGTCCTAATTTTATACTTCTAGATCCATAGTTTTTAAGAGGATATAATTTTGTTGCATGGAAATACAAATTGAATTCTTTTTGGAATTCAAAGGCTTGTATTTTATTGTTAATGTATCTTTTTCTATGATGTAAATTACAATGAACGGTAATACAATTTTGATATATGAAATAAGAGATACAAGCTCATAATCATGATTAGAGTCACATATGAGGTAGATTCTCACATAAGACATGCTAACAATAAATTAGAAATATGGGAAGATCTCATAACTATCTTTGAGGTAAAGATTCATAATACCATTCTCCTCTAGAAAATTTGATTGCATAATTGAAGTTGAAATCCTTGGAATCCACGTAGTATTTTTTGAATAATTTCAATATTTATAGAATCCTTATTAAAAATTTACGAAGAAGTGTCAAATTTCTCTCTCAAGCCCATTTTTTAGAGAGGTTTGCTTGCAGTCATTTATTATGTTCATCACAACATTCAATTTCACGAAACAATATCCTATATTCTAAAAGTTAGTTCAATTTTTGTAGTAAGAGGATTCCATGCAAAATGAAGTAGATGATGATGATGGCCATGAAATTTCTTCAAATTACAATGGAAATAAAAAAATTCTACAAGAAGAAATTATCAAATCGGACTATAAAATCCTCTGGAAGAAAACCAAAATTTCATATTTGTAATTAGGGGCATGATATAAAGTATTGATAGTATATTGAATTGACCGTGCAAATTCAAATAAAAATAATAAAAATCAACAAAAGTGGTCCAAAAATAACAAGTAGGCTTCTAAAAAATAGTCCCTTGGATAGGATAAGAATTGGAAGAAGAAAAATTATCCTTAAGGTAATATAGCTAATGGTTAATACTATCACTCCGAGGGGGATAACATAATTACTGCAAAAATAGTGAATGCATCAACCTTGCAAAGATCCATTTAGTACACAAAATAAAGTGAGACTAGAGCGAGGGAGAAATTATTGGTTCTTCACACTAAATCCATCTCCTAGAAAACATTTAATTTCATTGTGGGATGATTCTTGTGATATATTTTAGGAAATTAGTAACATCAATTTTTCTTTCATTAATAGAAACTACACCAAAAATACTCTTAGTTAATAAAATATTATATCATAATTTCCATGTTGAATTTTACAACATAAATGGAAAGAAAGGGTGCATTATTTAGGATAAAGAAAATAATTTCCAAATTATTACATAAATTTCAAGAATAAAAAAATGTTTTAGTTGTAATGTATGTTTTCTACTAATAAAGTACTCATTAATAAAGACACTAATTATTTACATATATGGAACCAAATATACAAATATGATAGTTTTGTTACTTAGTATTAGAAAAAATGGTTCATGTATTTCCAAAGATAAACACGTACTAATATTTTCACTATTTGTCTTATAGGGGAGCACCTTTTCTAAAGAATCAAAATATATCGATATGAAATTTAGAATTGGTTCATAATGATATATACGGGAAGATGAAATAAAACTATTCATGTTATCAATATGTACAACTCTTTGTTTAATATTAATCCATAAACTATGGATTTACCTTCTTAAGACCAAATATTAAACATTTCAAGCCTTTAAATAGTTTAGATATATTTTTGAGAAATACAATTATGGTCATGTAAATGTCCTCCACACATATGGATGTGGGAATTCACTAGTAATACATTTACATCATACCTAAAATATTAAGTAAACCATTTTTAATTGACTAGAAGGGGGAGTTAGATGGAAGAGGTAGTAGGAGAAGAAGGAAGCAAATTTCAAAATCGGAGGGACGAGAAATAATCTAGGAAAATCGAGATACTCAAAAGGGGGTTCTACGAGAAAAGGGTTCTAGTGGGGTAGGAGGGAGGTAAGTCTTATTAGTTTCAATCAGCTTCTTGGGTTGAAAAACTAGTGGATCAAAAAAGGGATCATCTAGATCCTTCCGAGTTAGATCTTAAACCCGTGTCTAGGGGTTGGTTTCTGAAGTTGTCTATCATAGATGGTTTGGCTAACCATGCAAGGAACAAGATAGAGAAATATATTTTTGGTAAGTTCTACGAAACCAAACCTAATGTGGAATGGTTCAAAGAGTGGGCATGAAGAAAAAAAAAAACCACGAAGGTCCATTATAAATAGATTCTTATGTAAATGGGTTTTAATCATTAATATTTACAATAATGAAGACTATGCTTTGAGTCATGATGGGTGGATTATGGTTTATGGGAAGATCAAGTCCATTTTTGGAAAAATGGCACCTATGATTTGACCCTTTTATAGAAAATCTATAGGAACTCCTGTTTGGGTTAGAATTATGGGTCTACCTATTGAGTTTTGGGAGGAGGAAATTTGCATGAATAGCCAAAGAAATAGGATCTTTGATTGTTTTTGATCCAATAATAAATTCTAGAATAAGGTTAATATATTCTCATTTTTGTATCAATATCCCTATTGGGAGTGTTCTTACTAAACAAAGTAAGTTACAATCTAAGTTTGGGAACTAGATTTAGAAGATAGACTATAAATATTCACTTCTCTTTTTCCGAAATACAATTAGATTGTACATGATCAAAGACAATGTAAGGATTTCCATAAAGGAAAACAAACTTGGGATAAGAAAGATAATAAGTAGGACCGAGGAGCAAGGAAAAATATGTCTCCCTCTTTGAATAAATCAGAACATGTCCTTTCCCCTTTAAAAATAATTTTAAGGTGCTCACTAATGAAGAACCTCTAGAAGATCTAGCTCTGCAAGAGGATAGTGATGAATTAAGAAAAACATATTTAAACCGATTTGATGGATATATGAAAGTAGAAGTGGATCTAGAGGAAAATTGAGGAGGTTGGTATGGAATTTCCACTAGAAATAAAGCTCAAAGAACCAGGAAAATCATCACAAAAATAAAGTGAGGTAAATGTATTTTTTGAAAGCAAGCTAGATGATTTTTGTTTCATCGAAATGGTCCCTAGTACTTTTCATTAGGATTCAGATATAGAAAATAGTATTGATGGTAAGAAAATTAATACCATAAGTTCCACTAAGTTAGAACAGTGAAATCGATGTTGGTAAACAAACCTTAAATAAGGAAAAATGTCCAACAAAGAAAAAAAGGAAAAAATAGCTAACCAAGAGATTGAAACAGGTAAGCAACGTTATTTAGATCATAGTTTGTCTCCTTTGATTTCACAAAGGAAAAAATCAATATCATTTCATGGAATATAAGGGGGTTAAATAACCCAAATAAATAAAGAATTAAGAGTAGTTTTAGAAAATTCTATAAAAAGAATATTTTGATTATACAAGAAACTAAAATTTCAAGAGAGAGATTAGTGGAAGTTAAGAATAAATTTTAGTATAAATCATATTTAGAAATGGACTCTTCCAATGGGGCTTCCGGTGGTATTTCTACATTGTGGAATTTGGAAGGTTATGAAGGAGTGATTTTTGCCTCATCTAGCAATGAATTAGCTACCCTTTTTAGAGATAAGGGTAAGGAACATTCTTGGATTAGCTCTAATATCTATTACCCTAATTCTCCTATAGAAATAATGGCTTTGTGGGTTAATCTTCTAGGAGTTTAGGTCTAAATTTAATGATTTGGATTAGTTAGTTAGAGGGGCTTCAACACTCCCCTTTCTCTAAATGATAAAAGAGGTGGTTTGAATAGATATAATGAGCGTATGGAGGAATTTTCTGAATTTTTGGAAGAATCTAATCTAGTGGATATTTTATCTAGATTATTCATTTTTATCTAGTCATTTTTAAGGAGTTGAATCACTGGTCCAACTAGAGGGTGGGATAAAACCTTATTCAAATTAATCTAGATAGATTCTGATCAAATCATCCTAGTTTTCCTCTTTTTATGGTTCTTTAAAATCCTTTCCCATAATTGGTTCTACCACAGTCTTATTTTTTTGAACTTTAGAGTGGTTGTTAAGAATATAGGTAGACCTTTCAAATTCTTTAAAATGTGGCTCCATCATCCTCGATATTAAAGATCGATAAAGTCCTAGTTGTAAATTAATTTTAGAGGAAAGGCCATGTTCAAACTTGGTGAAAAACATACAAATTTTAAGTCAAAGATAAAAATCAGGAATAAAGAGTCTTTTGGTAACATTTTTCTTAAAAATTTCATATATATACAAGATATGAGGAGGTTAGAAGAACAAATGGAATTATTTGGAATGAATCAAGAGTTGAAAGATAAGAATAAACTTCTTTTCTCAAATTTTCATTCTCTTGAAGCTAAGGAGGAATCCTTTTGAAGAAAAACTCAAGATTTACTTGGCTCAAAGAGGGGGTAGGAATAAAATAAAAATTCCATTTAATGACATCTATTAAAAAATAGAAATAAAATCCTGAAATCAATTATAGAAATGGTTCCAAATTTCAAAATAAAAATGAGATTACAACAAAATTAATTAATTGCTTTTCTGATCTCCTCTCTAATCCTTAGAATCTAGACCCCTTGAAATAAAATTATATGGAAATTTTTTTTTCTAGTAATTTTTATCTTGAGAATGCAGCTCTCTTAAAAATTACTTCACCAGAGGAAATTAAAGCAATGATCATTTATTTATAAGAATACAAGTCTCTAGGTCCATATGGGTTCCTAGCCTTTTTCTTCCAATATTTTTGGGATATCATTCACATGGATGTTGAAGATGTGGTTAAAGACTTCTTCACTCATGGTAATTTGTTAAAAGAGGTCAATAATACATTTGTTTCTCTCATCCCTAAGTTGTTTGGTGTTGAAAGTGTGTCTTCGATTTTAGACTAATTAGTCTCTCAGAACACTATCTATAAAATAATCACCAAAATTATTTCTTTCATAATTAAAATCCTCTTCTAAAAATTTATCTCTCCTAATCAAGTAGCCTTTGTTGAAGGTAGGAAGATTTTGGACAACATAATCACTATTCATAAAACTATCCACTCTATTGATAGATTCTCCTAGATATTCCTTCGAATTATCCTTTTCATATTATGCTTTTCTAAGAAATTCATCAATTTAGTGATGGAATGCATAACAACACCTAAATTCACAATTATGATAAATGGGAATCTTAAAGGTTTATTTTTGGTGGTGAGAGGTTTGAGGTAGGGATAACCTTTATCCCCCTTTCTCTACATCATAGTAGACGAGACTCTTTGTATAGAATTTTTCTTACAATAAGATAAAAAAAGGATCTTTAAGAGGATTAATTATCTCTAATGTTCTTGAACCAATATCCCTTTAGTAATTTTTTGATGACACTTTTCTCTTGGGAAAAGGATCGGTTTATTAAGCAAGCAAGGCTTTAAGGGAATATTGAAAGATTGTGAGCAAGTTACAAGCTAGATCATCAATCTTAATTAAAGTTTAATATTTTTCCTTAATGTTTAAGAGGATATTAAAATAATAATTTCTCTTATTCTTGAATGTCCAATAAAACAACTTCCAAGTGTTTATTTAGGAATGTCACTTTTTAAAGGTAAAATGGAGGTGGAGATTTAGAATCCCCTTGTTAGTAGGTTTTAGAAAAAAATGGCTTCATGGAAAGGAACCATTCTCTCTCAAGAAGGTAAAGTTCAACTTCTTTAAATCTCTTTCAAATTTTAGTTGTCTATTTAATGTCATTCTTTCAAAATTCCTTCAAAAATAAGAAACATCATTATCCAAATCTAGAGGAGGTTTCTTTGGTCTAGTGTTGAAGCTAAGGACATAATTCCTTTATTCTTCTAGGAGAAAGTTACACAACCTAAGAATTTTGGTGGGCTGGGTCTCAAAGACATTAAAATAATGAATCAAGCTTTGATGGCTAAATATGGATGGAGACTTATGAAGGAATATGGTTTACGGGCAAAAATGCTTAAATCAAATATCTTCACAATAATAGAGAAATTTTGAATTCTTGATCTGCTGAAATGATCCTTGAAGGGATCTTCTTTTGCAATGACATTTGTAAATGTAGGTCCATTTTACTAAAAGGATCAAAATGGGAAATAATAGATGGATCTAAAATAAAATTAGGGGATGATTGGTGGCTCAAGGATTCTCATCTTATCAATCAGGTACCTTGAAGTAATCTTTCTCCTTTATTTAAAGAATCTACATGGATTGTTTTGAAATATTATTGCAATAAGGAAAATTATGGATGGTATTAGAAAATGTTATAGAAGAATCTAAGGAATGTTGAAGAGGAAGAATCTCTTATATCCTTAATTTCAGATTTAGGAGGTTTCCATGTTCCATCCTTTCATAAAGAGGACTCAATTTTTGGGCTTGTTGAAACAATGGTAAATTTTTTTGTTAAGTTAGGATATTTTCTTTCCTAAGAGCTTCCCCTAAATAACCCATTTGGGAGGGTATTTGGGACAAATCTTTAATTCCAAAATTTAACCTTTTCCTTTAGCTTGTAATAAAAAACAATATTCTTACTATTGATAACCTGTAGACAAGAGGTATGATGATCCAAAAGATATGTGTTCTTTTCCCTAAAAGATAATGAATGAGTTTCTCACCTATTTAAATAATGTTCCTTCTCCCAACAATATTTTAGCTACATTATAAAATATTTTGATATAGATTGGATCTATCTAGAGTCTTTTGCTAACTTTTTCAACCAATGGATTTCTAATTTTTCTTCACAATGTTTAAGTAAGACCTAGAATTTTTCCTTCCCTCATTTTTTATGGGGAATATGGCTAGAAAGAAATAATATAATATTTAAGGATAAACAAAATCCTCTGGATAGGATTGGAAGAATTGTGTTATGGGCCATAGGAAATAACCTCTCATTTGTGAATTTTAAAGAAAAAAATGCAATTCTTCCTCATGATAACTCTTTAATTGAGTCTTTTCGTCTACACAAAAATTTGATCTTCCAAGAAAAAATAAAGGAAACAATTAGATAATAAACAAAATGATATAATCCTTCAGTACATTGGTATAAACTTAATTTTGGTGGAGCATCAAAAGGAAATCCCCATCTGGAGCTGGTGGCATTATCAAGGACCATTTTAGAGCTTTAATATCAACATACGTTGGATCTTTGGGCTCTAAATCCAGTAATTATGCTAAGGAATTCTCACCCTTATGGTTCCTTTCCATGGAAATCCCTATAAACATCAATAAAATATAGATTCAAGGGGACTCCCTCTACATTTTTCAAGCCATTAAAAATGAGATTGATGTTATCTCTAACATAGATAGCATAATTGCGGAACATTTTAGACTTCTTCCTAAGTTTGAAGAGTTAAGTATCAATCATATATTTCATGAAGGTAACTATTGTGTAGATAGGCTAACCAATCATGGGGTTCATTGTCTTGCCAATTCATCATGGAAAAGTGAGGCAACACTTCGAGCTTGGATTTTAAAATAATTAATGAAAAGAGACACAAGTGAAGTTCTAAGTGTGAAGGAGATTTGGGATTTTTTCGCATTATGTTTTAAAGCGTGCAAACTTAATGTTTTCTTGGGGTATGATAGGGTAATTTGTCCCCATTTTCATTATCACTCTTTTTTTTTTTTTTAGGTTAATATTTCAGTCTCACCATGGGAGAAGAGCCCATATGTGTTGAGCCTTCATCCTATGTTGTGTTGCAAAGAAACTCTACATTATGGGAGATATTAAAAAAAGGAAGTCTCACAAAATATTTGATCAAGCTAAAAGACAATAATTCAAATCTATATTCTAACTTCATGACGGATTGGGAGAATAGGATGGTCATAGTTAGGGGAGTTAGAATGCATCTCACTAATGATTTTTTAGCAAAGGTTACAGGTATGGTGAATATGGGTTTAAAAATCTTCAAAGATAGAACTAGAAGAATGGAAGAGTTGGATACTTTTTTTAATGTGGAGGAATAAATTTATTTTATGGAGGATGGCATAGCTAGGTTATATTTACCTAGAATATGGCTAGAAGTTTTCTTTTATTTAATGAAGTATATTACCCTCGATGGAAAGTTCGAGAAATTACATACTCATCATTTTCCCCTGTTAAACCATTTTTGCCATAATAGGAAGATGAGTATCTCGTTCTTCCTTTTTAGTTATTTAAAGGAATCTGTTATTGAGTTTCAAGATGAGAAATTCATTTCCCAGCTTCACCAAGGGCTCATTCTCCTTCTTTTTAAATATGGAACCCTATTAGGGGACCAAGGGTTTTTGTTGTTAGGTTAAATGAAGATTGGGAGGATTATTTGTCTTTATCTGATAGAATGAAATTTTTGCAAATGAAAACAAATGTGAAAAGTGATTTCAATGTTGTCTTAACTCTTCAAATTATCACTAGTGTTTCAGGTAAGAAAGATAGTGGCAAGGATAGTTTGAACAATATTATCCAATATTTCATCTTGTAAAGGATGGAAAATTTGGAAAGCATGGTTGCTACTTTAAAGGATGAAAATAGTAATCTTCTCAGAGTGGTTAAAAGGATGAATGCTGAAATGATAGTTTATGAGAAGAGGTTGGATCTTCTGTAGGATCTTGAGGTAGATGAAAAAGCTAAAGGTAAAAAGATGAGACTAGTTCCCGGTAGCTCGAGAAGATGAGGAGACTCTGTGTAGAGTCAATCCATGCAAGAGGGAATGAGTTCAAGAACAAGGAATAAAAATCTATAGGTGGCTCTTTTGCTAATTTTTTGTAGATTTTTTTTAATGTATTTTTCTACTTCTTTGTTCTATTTCTATTTTCTGGTAACTTTTTAATGTAATCAGATTTTGTGACTCAAACTATTGTTGACTCCTTCAGTTTTGATGGGTTTTTTGTATCTTTTTTATCTTCATTGAATATCATTTTTAATGGATCGTGGTGTCCAACCAACTATTATCAATCGAAAACTATTCCAATTGATCTGGTCATACTCTTTATAGTATAACGGTATTGTAGAATAATGAAACTACACAATCATGAAAATGGTGTAGTGCATGGTAAATGATATAGGATTAGATAACTCCTACTAAGTAGAAGAAACCAAGATAGTAGTATATCTACTCATCATGTCACAAATATTTCCACTTGAAATATGAATATGAAGGGAACACGTTCATTGAGAATAGCCTCAATTTCTCATCTTGAGATTTTAGAAGTAAGACCCATATTCTAGTCCCAAATAAGAAAAGGAAAAAGTTATATGTGATTTAAAATACATACATATTCATTGGATATAGTGAATATTCAATGGGATACATGTTATTTTATTTAAAAACTAATAAAATGCCATTTCTATGGATGTTATGTTTGATGAAACCGGTAATTCAACTCAACCATATTCAAACTAACAATAGAAAATTTAGAATAAATACCCTGTGATTATTGAAGAATATAAATAAAATGGTGAGTGTAATAATGGTAACATGGGTGAAAACCCAACACCCATACTTAAAAGTATACCAATATGGTGTCAAAATATGATTAAATATGTAAAGATAGATGGAGTCTCGGACACATCTTCTAGTGGTCCAAAAACTCTTAATTTTTTTCTAACTTATTTTGTGTAAACAACAAAACCTTGGATCAATTCCATTGATCCAAGGTATGCTTCAGTTCTTCTTACCTTTCATCTTGTTGTCTTGGCATTCTCAAAAGGAAGGAAGAAAGATGGACTAAGGCCTTGTTTTGTTTACAATTGTGAAGAACCCTTCTTCAAGGATCCTGCATAGAATTGGGCCTTTTTGATGATATGACTTGGTTTCTTTCATGTAATTGTTAAAGTGTTGAGTGGCATATAGGACCTTGGACCTAATAATAAAACACTAAGGTTGACCCTAGTCTAAGGGTATATCTAACCTAAGTTGGGGTGTGCTATGTTTATTTAATTGAAATAAAAACTAGGTAAATAAGACTTACCTAAGAACCTAGGTTGATTTTCTAACCTAATAATAATCTAACCTAAGCTATTGCTAACCTAAGGGGTACCTATGGACTACATGGAAATTTGCATGGTCGGTGGCATCAGTTTTCAAGGCATTAAATGGAATTGATTTTGGTTTTATTATGACGGACTACCAATTTTGGTAGAGGCATTAGGAGAGTTTAGTGGATGCCTAGTTGGCATCACCACTAAATTGAAATTGCATGCAAATTTGAAAATTAAGGCATCACCAAACATGGATGGTGGTGGCATGGAGAATTAGGAGGGAAAAACTTTGTCCTTCACATTTAATAACTTCATTTTTGGCAAAGAAACCACCTAGGAAAAATGCATGGCGGGTTTTTGGCTTGGTTGTTTTGATCTTCAGTTCATTTTGAGTTTTGGCTCTGCATGGGGTTTTTTAGTTCTTCAACCAACAATTCTATTTTGGATACTACTGTTATTTTTGCATTCTTGAGCTATTTTGGACTCTATGGAAGTATAAGAAGAAGTGGAAGAGTTGAGGTGGTTGATTTTGTGTGGAGAAGAAGAAGTTGTTGAGGCTTGGCTGGGAAATATTTTGCAAATCAGGAAGAAGCTCTATCAGGCATGATAGGCTCTACTCATTAAATAGTCTTGATTTTATTTAAGTGATTCATTAAAATAACTCTACTCTTTGGGATGATCTGGGTTTGTTTGCATATTGAGTTGGTCTCTTTTTATTGTGAATCTTAGACTATTTTTGTGAATGAGAATCAACCATATCTAATGTTGTAAGGGTTCGATGTGTTGAAATAGTTTAACTCTTGAATGGGTTTTTTGTGTGTACTCATTATGATAGTTTAAACTACTATTACTTTTTTCTTCTGTGAGAACTTGTGTAGATGGTTTATGGTTTCATCTTCATTTGTAAATGTGAACTATTGTTGATAGTTGAAGTTGTTGAATCTCTATTTGGGTTGTTTAACTTGTGATCTACTTGGTTGTTTAATTGTGGAACAAGTTCATGTAGTTTTGTTTCACTTTAGAAAACACTTCTGGGAATTACCAAGTAATATACTAGTTAATGCATGATGTTTGTTTGGGTTATTGGGAATCTATTCTTTTGTTCTAAAAATGTTCCTTGAAGGATTGTTGGAATGCATTAAAGTAAAAAAAAAATAAAACATGAATGGATTCTTATTCTGAGTATGATTTGGTTTATGGGTTTTACATGAATAGGTTCATGGAAGTGTTGTCTAACCATTTGTTATCAAACATTTCTATGAATAAATGAAATCTTTGAGTGATTTCCACAGGAACAAAAGGTTGTAGTGATTTATTTTTGGGCTCAATTATAAGGAACAATGTACACTAGGTTTCATCTTTTGTTGATCTTAGAGAAACTTATGAACTATTTCCATTGGTTTCTTGCAAAGGTAAACTCCTTTGTGATTTTGGAACAGAATAATACGATAGTGTTCACGACTTGAAATTTTGTTAATCCATCCATTTTTTTTTGTAGTAGAAAACAATTTTTCAGTTGATGGGAGACATTAGTTCAGTTCTTACTTATTTATTACCATCTTGTCCTGTGTGGTTGCATCAACACTTCTGTTTCAGTCTTGTATTTATGGGAAGTCTGCAGGCACTTTTGGTTCAAGATTATCTTATGTGAAGACACCTTTACTTCATTTCAGGTTGTCATTTCATTATTTATTCCCTTTAGATGGTTTAGAGATGTGGTTGAACTTCTCTTTTATTTGTGACATACTTTATCATTCCTTATGACTCAAGAAGATGGGATATTTCATGCCAAGGTATTTATGGTTTATTGTTAGCTAGCTTCCTCTTGATTGGTATGATGTGTTGAAGAGTTTAACTCTTCATTTTTTTTTTGTTTTCTTGGGTTATTGTTAATCAACTGGGACCTGGACTACTATACTATTTGTTTGAAAATTTGGTGTGACTCCCTTGATATGGTGTGACATTTTTTTGATTTGATTTTGTCTATTTGAAGTTAAAATAAACTTTAAAATTCTCTAGGTAGTTAATTGTTGATTTTTTGGATGAAACATGTTTGTTGGATAAAGTACTTAGAAGGTTAAATTTGATTGTTTTTGAAGTTAAAATTACTCTAAATTCTCTCTTTCTCTGTTATTAGATACTAATGTAGAATCATTTTGGAGATGGAATGAAACTTCATTTGACTATTGTAAGTTCTTATTCTTGGTTTGGGCATGTTGTAGTGTTCATGTTTTAACTTTTATGGAAACCTAATGTCGTGTAAGAATTTAGCTACTCAGTTATGAGGCTTAGTGTAATTTAGGATGGTTGATGAATCCTAAACTACATCTTATCTTATATCTTTGATTTTGTGGCATCTTAGATTTAGGATGAATTTTATGAATAAGTGATGCATGATGGAGAATATTTTTAGCATGAATTACTGATTATCTATGCTTAAAGGATAGAGAGAAAAGTTATCCTCTTATGTTTTAAATGTTTCATTGAATGAGTGACCTTGTAAGGTAATAAGGTAAGAAACATTAGAAGAGCTTAAATTGATGCATTCTTTTCAGAAATATTGTTCTTTACATTCTTTTATTAGGACAGTGGCATAAATAATTTATGTGGTTAGGTTCTTGGAATTAACCTTACTCATGTTTTGGAAATATCTCTTTTGATCTCCTTCTTTTTTTTGTGCTTGTATTTTTTTTGTAATAACTTTTCTTAATTGCTCTAAGACTGTTCCTAAAATAGCAGAGTTATTTTTATGGAACAATTAGCTAAAAGCACATCATTTTTAATGTATAGTGCTTATCATGCTCAGTTTAATGAACTACCCATCATGCTAGCAATTTTTGCAGATGGACTTCGTAAGTGAGGAAAGGAGAAAATATATTTTAGGATGTTACTTTTGTTTATCAAAGTGGTTGGATCTTTTATGATGAAATGAAATCTTTATTGAAATGTATTTGATGGAAAGTAAAGTTGTATTTGAATTGACTTTGTTATCTCTATATGACATTGGAAATGTCTAAAGTGTTTGGACTTGTAATGTATGTATTCCACTTGATGAATGAAAGTATTGTGGGTTTGTTTGATCTTGATATGTGGTCTTTGTGAGTATTTTGTGAATGGAAATGATAAGCTTATCTCTAATTGTTCTCATATATAAGTAATAAACCCTCTCGGGTTGATATAAGATGAATTAGAGGTTAAGGGACCTAGATAAACTACTCCCCTTATTTAATGCAACTTATTTAAGTTGGCATTCATGATTGGATATTCAATTAAATCACTATGACTTTACTAAAACAATGTTATTGGGTAGATGAATGATGATGATAACTTGTAAAATGTTATGGGGTTATAAATGAACCTTAATCCTTAATAAGTAAAGGGAAGGTAAACTATTCTGCAATGATAAGCAATTTGTTTTAAGACCTTTTGGAATTAAATCTTAATATTATCTTGATAGAGGAAGGTGTGCTTCCTCTTGATTAATTCCTTAATCAAATAAAACCAATGAAAATAATATATATATAGGAGTAGACTTCATTCCAATGAAGTCTATTATAAAGAGATCTGATTCAAAACTTAAACAAGCTAAGACTTGGATAAGTTAATTAAGTTAACATCACTGTTAGTATGTTGAATCTATTTGTGAAACTGAATCATAAATTAGAAAATTTAATGAATGAAAAAAAATCTTTGGAAAAGGTTTGGATGCGAGATGTATCTACATATAGTAATTCCAATTTCAGTTTTTTTTAACCCTAATGGTTAATGAACCTAGTTGTTCAATAGGGGCTGTTGTAATTAACCCTTAAATAAGGAAAATAATTAAGTAATTAACTTCTTTCTTGGGTATGTACATCCAGATGAGGTGAACTCAGTCGGATGTTGGCACATGCCAACTATGAACACATACCTTCATGAAGACTTGGGTCTTCATGAGGATATGTTGTAGTTGACATGTTGCAACACCCTTCAGAGTTTAATCATCTAGATCTACATAAACTCGACTTGATCATAGTTATACCCTAGGTTAAGTTAGAAGCATGATCTAGTGTCGGGGAACTCACGATGACTTAGGATAACTAGACACACAAATCGAACTTAGGTCGATTGAGTATGTCTATGTACCCTTAGTCACCATGTGAGTAGTCCTCTACACTAAACTATGTTGCTAACCTTGGTTAGGGTTAAACCTTGAACAAGTGGACTGACAGAGTCAGTGAAGACCATTCTAGATAATAGATGAAGTGGGGTGAAGGACGTATTCCATTTGATGAGTATGTCATCTAGGAATATAAACATGAACAATATGTTGAAAATATTTGGCCAAAGTATCACAAGTTGTTGGTTGTTGTCCTATGTCACCTAGTTTAAGAAGTGGGATTTTAGATGAATATTGGTAACAAATATTCAGATAGGCCTCTTAAATAGAACACTTAATACCCCAAAAGGGTAAGAGAACCAAGTATACTTAGTATATAAATCATTAAGTTAACATGAGAGATCGGTATGATACCGAGTCATGAAATGAGAGATCGGTGTTCCACCAGTCATTATAGCTTGCATATGGTTTTCTATTATGAGATTGATTGGCTTGGAATGTGTGTTCTAAATTATGATTATTTAGAATAGAGAACATTATTTTAAAAAAAATTCCCTTGTTTCTAAAGTCTTAAAATGGGAATGTTACATCTTGGTATCAGAGTTGAAGGTTACAGCTCTTGGACCTATTATGTCCATAATCTGATAAAAACTTAAATTTTCTTGTTAACAAAAAATGGTTAGAATGAGAGGAAATGTTGCAAAAAACCCACCACGGTGGAGAAGTAGCTACTACCCAAAAAATTGATGAGATCCTTGCTTCCCTTGTTGGACACAAGAGATCATTTAGTTGTACTTGAACAACAAGTAATGGGAAATGAGGAGGAGGAAGAAGATGCTGGTAATAACAATCAGCCACCTCCTGTGGACAATGCCAATGTTGGAAATTTGGGCATTGATAACAATAATGCAGCCAATGCTAATGCAAATGCACCTAATCAACTTGAGAATAAAAAGGCAAGATTGGCAAATTGAACTCACTAATGACATAAAAAGGATAAGTCCACCCAAGTTTGATGGCACTACACTAGGAGATGGAGCTGAGAATTGGCTCAATGAAATGGAGAAGTACTTTGCAATAAGGAACTTCTCTGAGGAAACAAAAGCAATATGGGGAGCTTATCAGCTTTCCCATGAGGCATCTTCTTGGTGGGACAGCCGTAAGGCTGAGTTAAACATTGATGAAACAAACATCACTTGGGATCAATTTAAAAATTATTTTAGGCAACGATGGCTGCCACAAATTTACTATGATCAAAAATGACTGAATTTCAGAACTTAGCTCAAGGAAAATTAACTATAACAGAGTACTTGGGAGAGGTTTACTAAACTCCTTAAGTACATACCTCAGTATCAAACTGATGAGAAGTTCAGGATACAAAATTTATCATGGGATTAAATCCCATTATAGGTGGTGAAGTGGATGTTCATAGCCCAACCACTATGGAAGGGGTTGTTGAAAAATCCATAAGGTAGGAGAAAAATTGAAAGCGATCTCTTCCCATAAAGAAGAAATCAGAAAGAAAGTTCCAAATTCTTCTTCATCCCTTGCACCCAAAAAGGGGCCATGGAAAAATTTTGTATGAAAAAAAATTTTTTTACTAAATAACAACAAGAAAATAGTAGCAAATAAACCTATTGCTAATGTGTGAAAACAACTTTTTCAAGAACAATAATAATAGACATAAGTCCTATGGGGGTCAAATGATAACTTTAAGGATGGAAATAAATTTGAGCCTAAGAAAGGACCTATAGAGGCTATTACAATTGTGGAAAGGATCATTATGCAAATCAATGTCCTTTGAGAAAAGATGATCAAAAATCAATAGCATAAGATACATACACACTGCATGTAGGTAAACAAATAGGTCAAAAGCAAGTTACACCCATAGAAGTTCCAGTAAGTTATTTGGTATACCTGTAACTATAATTTTTGATATTGAGCTACTGAATGTTTTATTTCTACTAAATTAGCTTCAAAATTAAAAAGAAAAGTTGGAAAAATGGATAAATCATGGGTTGTACATTATGGAAATAATGTTGTTCACACATAGTTAGTATGTGTCTTTTTGGAGCAGTCCTTGACTTACCTAGTTTTTCCACTGAATTTGATCTTTATGTTGCTCCTTTGGGGTCTTATGATGTAATCATAGGTGTTAACTAGCTAGCTGAACATAAGGCAAAGGTTGATTGTTTTGAAAAACATATTAGTTGTTTGGATGACCTATAGAAAACAACAGACATTCAGGGGATAAAACATGAGATTTTAGTTAGGAAATTGTCAGCTATGCAACTTAAAAAGGCCAAAAACAAAGGTTGCACTTTGTATGTAGTAAAAATTTCTAAAACAACCGATGAAAGTGGTGACTTCATGGAAAGATATCCATTGTTATTAAAATTTCAGTGATGTGTTTCCGAAAGAGTTACCCGGTCTTCCACCCAAATGGGAGTTTGACTTCATGATTGAGATCAAGTCGGGAACCAAACCTATTTCCAAGGCACCATATAAAATGAATACCATTGAATTAGTAGAGATTAAGGCACAATTTACAAAAATTTTTCTAAAGGTTTGATAAGACCGAGTGTCTCACCTTGGGGAGCACCGGTAATTTTTGTGAAAAAGAAGGATGGAACACTTAGATTGTGCATTGATTATAGGATGTTAAACAAAGAAACAATTAAAAATAGATATCCACTTCCTAGAATTGATGATCTGTTTGATCAAATGTGTGGTGCATCAATGTATTCTAAAATAGATCTTCGATCTGGATATCATCAGTTAAGAATAAAGGATGAAGATATTCATAAAACAACTTTTAGAACAAGGTATGAACATTATGAATTCACATTTTACCATTTGGATTAACGAAATGCACCTACAAATTTTATGAATTTAATGAATAATATTTTTCAAGAATACTTGGACAAATTTGTGCTTGTATTCTTGGATGATATTCTCATATACTCTAAAAGCATTGAAGAGCATCATGAGCATTTGAAAATAGTTCTGGAAATCTTAAGAAAGAGAAGGTTGTATGGTAAGTTGTCCAAATGTTCTTTCTACGAGATGGAAAGTGCACTATTTGGGACATGTTATAAGTAAAGATGGAATAGTTGTAGATCCCTCAAAAATTGTTGCAATAACTGAGTGGCCTGCACCTAAGAATGTACATGAAGTTAGAAGCTTCATGGGTCTTGTTGGTTACTATAGGAAGTTTGTTAAAGACTTTTCTAAGGTTGTTGCACCAATAACTTCATTGTAGAAGAAAGATAAGAAATTTGTGTGGAATGAAAAATGTGAATCTGCATTTAAGACTCTAAAGATCAATTAACATCTAACACCTATTTTGGTTGTACTTGATCCTAATGGAGACTTTACTATTGTAACAGATGCTTCTGGGGAAGGTCTCGGAGGTATTTTGTTACAAAATGATCATGTTATAGCTTATGAGAGTAGAAAACTCAAGTTACATGAACTTGAACTATGCTCCACATGACCTAGAGCTTTTGCCATTGTTCATGCACTTTAGGTATGGAGGCATTATCTTCTTGGTAGACCTTTTGAATTAAAGACTGATCATCTTGGGTGAAGTATATTTTCACTCAGCCAAATCTGAATGCAAGACAATGAAGATGGTTAGAATTTCTATCTCAATATGATTTTGACATAAGTTATATTAAAGGCAAGGAGAATAGAGTGAAGATGCACTAAGTCATAGGAAGCACATTTCTTCTCTTATAACGTTGAGAACTCAGTTTAAGGATGAAGTAAAAAGCATCATGGAATCTTGATTCTTATTTTCAACAAGTAAAAACAACACTTGCTTGCAGATCCAAATGATATGAGATATAAAGGTTTTCACTTTGATAATGAAGGAATTTTGAGATATGATAATCAAGTATATATACCTTTGGGAATGAATTAAGAAAAAATTTGTTAACTAAATTTCATAATTCACCTTTTTCTGACACCTCGGCATTACAAAAATGCTTGCTGATATAAAACAACAATATTTCTAGAAAGGGATGAAAAAGGATGTGATTGATTTTGTGACACACTTGCTTAGAATGTCAACATGTTAAAGCTGAACATATGCATCCAGCTAGTTTATTATATCCTCACAACATACCACAATATAAATGGAAAGTAATAAGTATGGATTTTGTTCAAGGGTTTCCTATGTCAAGAAATAAACATGATGTTATTCTAGTTGTTGTTGATAAACTAACAAAAGTAGCACATTTTATTGTTGGTAATCTTAAGGATGATTCACCTATTTTAGCAAAAATATTTGTGCATGAAATTTTTAGATTACATGGAGTACCTGAATTGATCATATCGAGATAGAGATCCAAGAATGACATCTAGATTTTGGCAAAACACTTAATGCAACCTTAGGACTAAGCTAAATTTTAGTTCAGCATACCATCCAAAATGGATGGATGGAAACTAAAAGAGTTAATCAAGTTTTGGAAGATATGTTAAGAATGTATTGTATGGATCAATAGTATAAATGGGAAGAGTACCTCCCATTAGTTGAATTTTCATATAACAACACATATCACACCTCTCTAAAATGGCACCTTTTGAAGCATTATACGGAAGGAAATGTAAACTCCTAGTTAGTTGGGATAACATAGAGGATAGAGAGGTAATTGGGCCTAAAATCCTTACGAAATGGAACAACAAGTTAAAATGATTCATGAATGCTTGAAGGAAGCAACAAATAGGAAAAAAGAGTTATGCAGACTTAAAATGGGTTGATAAGAAATTTGAACTTGGTGAGAAGGTCTTTTTGTGGGTTAAACCAAAAAAGAGTTCTATAACTTTTGGCAAGGCTGCCAAGTTATCACCTCATTATGTGGGACCCTTTGAAATTGTTGAAGTAATCAACCCTATAGCTTATCATTTAGCTTTACCTCCTACTTTATCATGAATGCATGATGTTTTCCATATTTCTTTGCTTAAGAAATACATTTCAGATTTATCACATGTGTTAAATTAGAATTCCTTATAGGTCCAAGACCCAGGAATAATCATGGTTAAACCCATTCGAGTGTTGGAAACTCACCAGTTGCACTTAAGAAATCATGAAATAAGTCAATGTAAGGTCCAGTGGGACTCAGTTTAACAAAGAAAGTGCAACTTTGGGAAAACCTTGAAGATATGAAAACTACTTTTCCATATTTATTTGAATAGAATTGATTTTGTTGATTGATAAAATTTTAAGATTTTATTCATGTTATGTCAATAAACCTACCAGTTTTGGGCAGATACTAAATTATTTAGTAATAAGACAACTATTTTAATGTTGATTATGAAATTTAAATTTCTCAAATCTAGTTTTGTTATGAACATATGAATGGAAGGATGATAATTTGATTTTATCCTAGACTTAAATTATTTGACTAAGTTAATCATCGGGATGATGATTCTTTTTAGGAGGGAGGTATGTAACATCTCTGACATGATTGTTACTTGTGATGACTTCCACTCTTGACATGCAAACATTGACATGTGATTTGTCTTAGGAAGGTGTACTCTTATGACTTTTGGAAATCATGTTTGCAATGGATAATTAATTATTTTTTGAAAAGGTTCATTTTGTTGTGATTTTTGTTTGTTTGATAATGAGGCCATTCATCTCTTTATACAACTTAAATTCACTTTTAAAAGATGATGAACTTGTATTTTTTGTCATAACTTATTTTTTGTAAAAAAAAAACCTTGGATCAATTCCATTGATCCAAGGTATGCTTCAATTCTTCTTACCTTTCATCTTGTTGTTGTTTGGATTCTGAAAGGAAGGACAAAGATGGACTGGGCCTTGTTTTGTTTACAATTGTGAAGAACCTTCTTCTTTCAGATCCTTGTTTAGCATTGGCCTTTAGGTGATAGATTTGGGTCTTCTTGTTAATGTTAAAGGCATTGAGTAGGTGTATAGGGACCTTGGACCTAATAATAAAACACTAAGGTTGACCCTAGTCTAAGGGTATATCTAACCTAAGTTGGGGTGTGCTATGTTTATTTAATTGAAATACAACCTAAGGTAAATAAGACTTACCTAGGAACTTAGGTTGATTTTCTAACCTAATAATAATCTAACCTAAGCTATTTCTAACCTAAGGGGTACCTATGGACTACATGGAAATTTGCATGGTCGGTGGCATCAGGTTTTCAAGGCATTAAATGGAATTGATTTTGGTTTTATTATATGGACTACCAACTTTGGCAGAGGCATAGGAAGTTTAGTGGATGCCTAGTTGGCATCACCACTAAATTGAAATTGCATGAAAAATTTGAAAATAAGGCATCGCCAAACATGGATGGTGGTGGCATGGAGAATTAGGAGGGAACTAAGTTGTCCTTCACATTTATTGACTTCATTTTTGGTGAAGAAACCACCTAGGAAAAATGCATGGTGGGTTTTTGGCATGGTTGTTTTGATCTTCAGTTCATTTCGAGCTTTGGCTCTGCATGGGGTTTTTTGGTTCTTCAACCAATAGTTCTATTTTGGATATTACTATTATTTTTGCATTCTTGAGCTATTTTGGACTCTGTGGAAGTATAAGAAGAAGTGGAAGAGTTGAGGTGGTTGATTTTGCATGGAGAAGAAGAAGTTATTGAGTCTCGGCTTGAAATCTTCTACAAATCAGGAAGAAGCTCTATCAAATGATAGGCTCTACTCATTAAATAGTTTTTCTTTTATTTAAGTGATTCATTAAAATAACTCTTCTCTGCTTGGGATGATCTAGGTTTTTTTGATATGAGTTGATCTCTTTTTGTTTTGAATCTTAGACTATTTTTGTGAATGAGAATCAACCCTGTCTAATGTTGTAAGGGTTTGATGTGTTGAAATAGTTTTAACTCTTGAATGGGTTTTTCTATGTGTACTCGTTATGATAGTTTAAACTGTATTTCTTTTTTTCTTATGAGAACTTGTGTAGATGGTTTACGGTTTCATCTTCATTTGGACTGTGTGAATTATTGTTGATAGTTTGAAGTTGTTGAATCTTTGTTTGGGTTGTTTTTGTGTGATCTACTTAGTTATTTAATCATGGAACAGGTTCGTGTAGTTTTGTTTCACTTCAGTGAAAACACTTCTAGGAATTACCCAAATATACTAGTTAATGAAGGATGTTTTTTAGGTATATTGGGAATCTATTCTTTGCATTCCTGAAAATGTTCCTTGAAGGATTGTTGGAACACATTAAAGTAAAAAAAAAAAAATGAATGGATTCTTATTCTAAGTATGATTTGGTTTATGGGTTTTACGTGAATAGGTTTTGGAAGTGTTGTCTAACCATTTGTTATCAAATGTTTTCTATGAATAAATGAAATCTCTTGAGTGATTTCCATAAAGGAATGTTGGTTGTAGTGATTTATTTTCTTGGGGCTCAGTTATAAGGAACAATGTACACTAGGTTTCATCTTTTGTTGATCTTAGAGAAACTTATGAATTGTTTATTTTACCATTGGTTTCTTACAAAGGTAAACTCCTTTATGATTTTGGAACAAGAAACACAAAGTGTTCACGACTTGAACTTTTGTTAATCCATCCATTTTTTTGTAGTAGAAAAAAATTGTTTAGTTGATGGGAGATGTTAGTTCAGCCTCCTTTATTTTTTACCATCTTGTCTGTGTGTGATTACATCAACACTTTTATTTCAGTTTTATATTTTGAAGTCTTAAAGCACTTTTGTTTTAGGATTATCTTACGTGAAGACACCTTTACTTTACTTCATTTCAGGTTGTTTGATTTCATTATTTATTCCCTTTGGTTTTTAGAGATGTGGTTGAACTTCTTTTTTATTTCATATACTTTATCATTCCTATGTGACTCAGGAAGAAGATGGGATATTTCATGCTAAGGTATCATGGTTGTTTGTAGCTTTCCCTCTTGATTGGTATGATGTGTTGAAGAGTTTTACTCTTCTTCATTTTTTCCTTGTTTTCTTGGGTTTTTTTTGGAATTTCAATTGACCTAGATAGTGGCTATGACAATTTCTACTAGTTGGATTTGAATTTCATTTGTGTGAATCCTTGGGATATGGAGTGGTTTTTTTCATTCCTTGTTTATCAACTTTTGTCTCATTTGAGAAGATGTTTGAAGTTAAAAATTACTTTAAAATCTCTATGGTTTTCAAATTTTATAAGCTTGAAGAGCTGATTTTTTGGATGAAACATGTTTTTGGATAAAGTACTTAGAAGGTTTGATTTGACTATTTGAAGTTAAAATTACTCTAAATTCTCTTTTTTCTATTATTAGATATAATGTAGAATCATTTTGGAGATGGAATGAAACTTCATTTGACTGTTGTAAAAGTTCTTATTCTTCTTTGGGCATGTTTTAGTGTTCATGACTTAACTATTATAGAATCCTAATTTGTGTAAGAATTTAGCTACTCATTTATGAGGCTCAGTGTAAGTTAGGACGGTTGATAAATCCTAAACTACATCTTATCTTATATCATTGATTTTTTGGCATCTTAGATTTAGGATGAATTTTATGAACAAGTGATGCATGATGGAGAATATTGTTAGCATGAATTACTGATTATCTATGCTTAAAGGATAGAGAGAAAATTTATCCTCTTCTATTTTAAATGTTTCATTAAATGAGTGACCTTGTAAGGTAATAAGGTAAGAAACATTAGAAGAGCTTAATTGATGCATTCTTTCATAAATATTTTCTTTACATTATTTTATTAGGAAAGTGGCATAAATAATTTATGTGGTTAGGTTCTTGGAATTAACCTTACTCATGTTTTGGAATATATCTTTTTGATCTCCTTCTTTTTTTTTGCATTTGTAATTTTTTGGTAATAACTTTTTATATTGCTTTAATTGTTTCCTAAAAGTAGAGTTCTTTTTATGGAACAGTTAGTTAGCTTAAAAGCACATCATTTTAATGTTTAGTGTTTATCATGCTCAGTTCAATGAACTGACCCATGCTAGCAATTTTTGCAGATGGACTTCATAAGTGATGAAAGGAGAAAATATATTTTAGGATGTTACTTTTGTTTACCAAAGAGACTGGATCTTTTATGATGAAATATGAATCATTATTGAAATGTATTTGTGGAAAGGAAATTGTATTTTTAATTGACTTTATTATCTTGTATGACATTGAAAGGTCTGAAGTGTTTGACTTATAATGTATGAATTCCACTTTGATGAATGAAAAAATTGTGGGTTTGTTTGATCTTGATGTGTGGTCTTTGTGAGTATTTTGTGAATGGAAATGATAATATTATCTCTAATTTTTTCATATATAAGTAATAAACCCTCTCGGGTTGATATAAGATGAATTAGAGGTTAAGGGACCTAGATAAACTACCCTCTTATTTAATGCAACTTATTTAAGTTGGCATTCATGATTGGATATTCAATTAAATCACTATGACTTTACTAAAACAATGTTATTGGGTAAATGAAACCATGATGATAACTTGTAAAATGTTATGGGGTTATAAATGAACCTTAATTCTTAATAAGTAAAGGGAAGGCAACTATTCTATAATGATAAGCAATCTATTTTAAGACCTTTTGGAATTAAATCTTAATATTATCTTGGATAGAGGAAGGTGTGCTTCCTCTTGATTAATTCCTTAATCAAATAAAACCAATGAAAAGAATATAGATATATATAGGAGTAGACTTCATTCCAATGAAGTCTATTATAAAAAGATCTGATTCAGAACTTAAACAAGCTAAAACTTGGATAAGTTAATTAAGTTAACATCATTGTTAGTATGTTGAATCTATTTGTGAAACTGAATCATAAATTAGAAAGTTAATGAATGAAAAAAAATCTTTAGAAAAAGGTTTGAGCGGATGTATCTACATAGCAATTCCAATTTCAGTTTTTTCTTATAACCCTAATGGTTAATGAACCTAGTGGTTCAGTAGGGCTTGTAATTAACCCTAAATAAGGAAAATAATTAAGTAATTAACTTCTTCTCTTGGGTATGTACATCCATATGAGGTGAACTCTAGTCGATGTTGGCACACACCAACCGTGGTACAGATACATACCTTCATGAAGACTTGGGTCTTCATGAGGATATTGTGTTGCAATTGACATGTTGCAACACCCTTCAGAGTTTAATCATCTAGATCTACATAAACTCGGACTTGATCATAGTTATACCCTAGGTTAAGTTAGAAGCATGATCTAGTGTCGGGGGAAACTCACGATGACTTAGGATAACTAGACACACACAATCGACTTAGGTCGATTGAGTATGTCTATGTACCCTTAGTCACCGTGAGTAGTCCTCTACACTAAACTATGTTGCTAACCTTGGTTAGGGTTAAACCTTGAACAAGTGGACTGACAGAGTCAGTGAAGACCATTCTAGATAACAGATGAAGTGGGGTGAAGGACATATTCCATTTGATGAGTATGTCATCTAGGAATATAAACATGAACAATATGTTGAAAATATTTGGCCAAAGTATCACAAGTTGTTGGTTGTGTTGTCCTATGTCACCTAGTTTAAGAAGTGGGATTTCAGATGAATATTGGTAATAGATATTCAGATAGGCCTCTTAAACAAACACTTAATACCCCAAAAGGTAAAGAGAACCAAGTATACTTAGTATACAAATCATTAAGTTAACATGAGACTTAATTTAGTGAAGAAACCACTCCATAAGGAGGTTAAAACTCCCTAGGATGACAAAGAACTAACTCATCCACCTGCTTGAGATGTTTTATCTCGATTTTTCAACTGCCACAACCGATGGAGATCACATTTTCAGCTCACAAACCCTAGGTCCCCAATCTTGTTATTTTTTCTTCTTTCTCAACTTATCTTACCTATAATATCTTACACACATTTTATGAAAATATCCTCAACCTAAAACACATTTTATAATCCTTCAAATAATTCCTTAAAATACTCTCCTCTAGATCACACTTCTCCCCCCTTGTAAGATTAGCTCACCAAATGAGCTTAAAATTCACTTTAATATATTTTTCATCCCTCCAACACAAATGAGGTCATTCCCACATGATAAATTTTACCCATGCATATTAAAAATTCATTACAATAGTCACATATGGTGCATATAGGTCTTCTAGCCAAAACAATTCATCCATGCACCATGAATCCTAGAAAACCCTTGCATTAGAATGACCAAAATATCCTCATTCCAAAACCATGCTTATTCAAGCTCATGAATTCATCACACATGTTTACAATAAATTTAAACATCATCCATGGTCTCAATTTTCAATAAACAATCAAATTATTTCATTCAAGGGACCACGCGCTCTTTACCTTCTCAAAACAATTGTTTCCTACACCCTTCAGGACCTTGACAACATATTTAAGCCACTATAGCTCTCAATACATCAAAAATATGTCATTTTACCACTCAATTTAAATTTAAATACATGTACAACACATCTAAACAAGTTATAATTCTTGAAACAATCACCTACTCAAACCTTAGCCACTTTTGTCTTAAGCTCAAACATGTTGCCGAAAAAAGTTATTTTTAAAAAACAACTAGTTAACACCCTTCCTGAAAATTTCAAGACCTAAAAATGGATTCATTATATTCAAAATTAATTCCTATTCACATTTCAGATGATATAAATCATCACCCAATCCATTTAATTTTCCAACCCAACTCAATTCTTTAGAAAACATAGTTACATCTCACTGGATAGGAAGAAATATTCTTGCTCACAAATTGGCCTAGACACCATATAAAATATCATCATCATGAAGAAAAAATATATCACTATAAATATATCTTAATCCTCTTTCCAACACAGCTTGAATCACCTCCTAATTCCACAAGTAGATCATGTTATGTCCCAAACTAAACTTCTTTAGAAATAAGAATTTTCAAGTGGGGCCCACATACTATCACATGCTCTATCATACATTTCTATAAATATGGAAGATTAATATATAAAATAAAATCATCAATTTTGCAACATGAATCAAAATAGGCTTAGTAGACTCACTTCTCTGGTATTTGCTCCTAGCTAGGGTTTAGTTAAGGTTTCAAACCACTTTATCTTCTTAACGATTGTTCATAAAAATGTGATGATAAAACAACCTAATTATTTTTTTGAAGCTTCATAACTAACCTTAGAATATATTCCAAATATCTTAGGTACCCATGCAAATCATATAATTCACAACGAGCATCAGAAGGTCCACCTTTGCTTGAAAAACACACTGCTGCGACTTACCATGTTTTCCCAAAACTTCCATATCTTAAAACATATTCAGCATACTAACCTGAAATCTGGTATAAAGAACCATTAAAACCTTTTTCAACTATACATCATCACCATATATCCAAATTATTTATGGAACTCTCAATCCGATCTCATTTTCATGTGCTTACTTGTTTGTTTCTCACTTGTAACTTCCCAAGGACCCTGTAAATGCATCATACCACTAAATAATGATCTAAAACTCATCAAAAACCTCATGCACACCATTAAAATGATGATACCATGCCTGTAAAATATTGGTTTGGTCCAAAACTGACATCTCCATCTCATTTTGGATGCTTCATGACTAGAAACAAGCCTCGAATGACCAAAATCAATCATGTAACCTCATGACCTGATCACGATGATTCAATACAAACCCATAGACACTTGAAACACACCTCATAGAACATGTATGACCTCATAAGAACCTTCACTCAGCTTGGGAGACCAAAATCATATTTATACCTACTCAAACATGCTTCGGACACCATAACAACTCAAAAACCATTTGATCAACATCTTGACACTGAACAACATCATGTGAGGAATCACATAGCACTATGACACCCTTTTCAATCAATGGGGATTAACATAAATGATAAAAAAACACCGGTGGCCAACATAAACTACATGAAAATATTTTCAATTTAACCACTTACATATAAACCAAAGAAATCCTTTTGAGAAATGTAATCAATACAAAAATTAGGGGGCAAGATAAAATAAGCATTTTAGATATTAATTTAACATTTTATTACATAATTATATATATAATAATGTATCTCTTCAATTTATAACTTGCAACTAGGTGTTACTAATTGTTATCTATTTAGTTCCATTTTGTTATGTGTACAATTCACTAGTGTGATATATACTCTTCCGTTTAGTTGACTAGTCCATTTATCTTAGTTAATTTTTCATCTCCTTCTACTATGGGGATTTATATCTAGTAATGGTGTTATAACTAAATGTAAATAATGTTATTCAATATATATAAACATTACCAACCAATTCATTTAATAGAATAATGGTATTTAGGTTTTGTGTTTGTTTCTAGTTTTCTTTTAACCCAATGTTGTTGTTTCTCAGACACAAAACATTGAAGGAAAGTTTCTTTAATTTTTTTACTATTTTAGTTTAACCATTTGAATTCAGGTGCTATACAAATATTATCTTAAATTATATTACCATCAGATATAATAACATGTCCAAAAATGGCTTCTAAAGACTAATCAAAATATAATATAATTGAATTAGTGATATCATAGAGGTGTAAGATTTGTTCAAAAAATGTTATAATTTTTGTTATTAGGTTTAGGGATGGTATTGTTATCTAAAATTTTTGACCCATCCTTTTTTTGATATCCCATAATTTACAATAGTACATTTCTACTATCTCAATTTCATGATCCATCCATCCTTGTTAGAAGTGGTCATTCCTAGTTTTATTGATATTATTTTTTATTAAGGATAAAGTTTTTGTTTGGTACCATACCTAGTTACAAAATTTCCAAAGCATAAGAAGCCAAAACAAGATAGGAAAAAACTTCCACTCAACAAGCATCCTAAAAATAACAAGAAGTCAGTAGAAAATCAACAAAAATGCAACAACTTCACATCAGAGAGACTAAAACAATCCATCAAACCACAAAGAGCAAAATTCACACAAGATTACTTCATGAGCTTCTAGAATTTCTTATTTACATTATCAAGCCCCCTTTTTATGTCTTTGAGGCTGGTTTCTTTCTTGATTTTTTCCTTTCCTTTTTGATCTTCAAATTGAGAGGTAATGAGAGAAAGGAAGTCGATAGTGCTCTTAAGAATGCTAAGAATATCACAGTTTTGGCCCTAAAATTTTCCATATCCTTTTTAATTTTAGTGAAACGCTTACAAATATCCATCAACATATTCTTATCTACCTTGTCTTCATCATGCTTAATCCTACAAGATTTAATATTGTCTTTGAGTTCTTTGATCTTTTCCATTTGGATGTCAAGATCATCTCTAGCATTCGGTTCTTTGGTAGTGGGGGTTCAAATCCTTTCTTTCCCATAGAGATAAGACCAAGGATAGTCTCACCCTCCCCCAATGATAGGGGAAGGAAGAACATAATCCTATGTATAATATTTTAGCATCTTGTTCCTATGAGATTTGTCTAGAAAAATATCTTTTGGGACTCTTTCTAAAGTAGATGGGGCAAGGTGGGAGGGGTGGAGGTGGGAAGAGTGGAAGAGGATATTCACATTTTAATTTTTCACATTGATATTCACATTTCATTTTCCTAATAATATAATTATGTTTAGTTTCACTTTCACTTAATATGAAACTAAATTTAGTACTTTATTGAAGCAATATTTTAAATTATCATGTTTAAATATCATGATTTGAGGTCTTTTTGTATTATTTATTTTAGAAAGGACAATTTTATAGACTCTTTTTGTCTTTAATTAGTAATATTACGATGTTTTCAAAAGGTTAGTGTGTTGTTTTAATAGGATATATAAGGTTGTGGAAGTGTAAAGGTGTGATAAAATAATCTATGTTCAATCACTATCCATTATATAGAATATCTTTCATATTATCTTTAATATTAGTATTACCTTCTTTTGGTCTTTAATTGGTAATATTTTGATGTTTTCAGAACTTCTATGTGTTATTTGCAACATGATATATAAGGCGGTGATAGTGTAATGGTGTGATTTAAGATATATAATAACCCATCTTATATTATTTTTAATAACTTACATATTATCTTCAACACCGGTATCACTTTCTCTTAGGATTTAACAACATCTACACATTAGTGTACATTATATTTTATGTAAATACATTTTGATTATAATGTTTGATTTATTTTAATTTAATTATCATAATGAGGTGACATATATAGTTTAGTTTTGGTATTTCATTTAATGTGTAGATTTCATCTAGTATTTTTTGGGATCTCACCCTTCTAAAATTTTAAGATCCTTGAAGAGTGATATTTTAGTCGTATTATGTTATTTTATTTTGATTTAGTAATCATCATTTTTGAATTCTAAGAAAACATATTGATCATGATTATTTTCTTAGTTTGGTTTTATGGATTATTTTGGAGACCTCCACTATTTTGGCTTTAATAAAGTATGTAGTGGATTATTGTTCATTTTTAGTGGTTTTCCACTATTTTTTTCATGTGCATACATTAATGAGAATATAACCTTCATTCATGAAGCTTAGTATGTAAATTTTTGAGGAAATTTTGATATTTATTGCTCATCTTTTTTAACTATTTAAGATTTTTACCTCTATTTGATTGGTTTTTTTTTATCACTAAGGAGTTGTGTTGGTATTCTAGAACTAAGTCTTGAAGTGGAACACTTGGTGTTAAAGTACAAATAATTTAGGATACTCTTGTATCTTGAGAGGTATGGGAAAATTTCATGACCATTGTAAGCATTACAAGTTGTTTTAGACATATATAGAGGAATGTTATTGGTCATTTGGTTATCTTGCACTATTTTTTTCTTTAATCATAATTTGAATTAGTTGTTTAAGAATGGAAGATGATTTTATTATGTGATGAGACCCTTTAAATATTTTTAATCATCCCATCTGTATAGTCTGTCAGGTTTTGTATACCCTTACACTTTGTTATTTTGGTCATCATATCGGACATTCCTACCTGAACTTAAGTTTATGGAACTTATATATTAAGTAGTACAATTATTACTAAGTTACTTCATTTCATGGATTTTGAATTTGCATTTTAATATATTTGATGCAATGAATGATTATTAGTGATTTATCTAAATGTTATACTTGTTTGCAAGAAGTTTTTATATGTTATATCTAACATGTAGCCAAAGAAACTTTGTCAAACGCAGAGGACTCATCTCGCATCAATTGGCATGTAGTAAGAATTCAGGACTCATCCACATCAAGGCACCTACAGGTCAAAGAAGAACACACATCTATAAAACCATTATTATGGGAAAATTAATCAATAAGGATTCTTCACCTAAGTTTGTACCTTCTAGAAAAGAAGTAGTTATGCCAACAAAAATGGATCTAAAACCAATGCCTAATTATTCTCTGTAACTACAACTTGGAACTAGTTGATTTAATTTTACAACTGGTTGTTTGAATGAACAATTAGTTATGTTGATGTATTAGAACACCTTTCTTCAATTCTGATTGCATGCATAAGAATCTACGGATTTCTTAGGAGTGATCTAGTACTTAATCAAAATGTAACTACCGATTTAGTTGAAAGAGTCTCTTCACGTCTCTGTGAATATAAAGAGAATGATAAGACTATAGTATAATCGATCCATAATAAAGGGAAATTTTTTGTAATTTGTATTCTGTAATCTTCATGTTAGTGAATAGAAATTTAGGTTCTATCAT